>PVHT020001750.1:64550-119254 GCA_004024745.2 Catagonus wagneri | reverse complement strand
CTTCTATCGCGTAATCGCCCCTCCTACCTCTTGATGTGGTCTCCGCTGTGTCTTCTGGAGCAGAGTATCTTTTTTGGAAGTTTACAGTCCATTTGGTTGAAGGTTGCTCGGCATTTGGTTGTATTTTTGCTATTTTTGGGGAGAGAAGTTGAGCTCCAGTCCTTCTCTTCCGCCATCTTAATCCAATCTTCCCCTGTCCACTGGGGTTTAAACTGAGATCTAAAGGATATTTAGGAGCCAGCCTTAAACATAGAGGAGAAAACATTCTAGTAAAAGAGGACAGCAAGTGTAAAGATTTTACAGAAGGAAAGAGACTTGAGAGCTTGAGGACTGTGATGCTGGAAAAGGTTGGTAGGGTGGGAATTCTGCAGTGGGGTACCATGAAAGCCATTGTAACCAGGCTGAGTTTTTATAAGGTTCAATGAAAGCCACTTTAGGGGATGAGGCAGAGGAGTGCCATGAAAGCAATTCTGTTTCAGGAATGGTCCATGGCTGCCTAGGGAAAAAAGGCTGTAAGAGAAGCAAGAACTTGTAGACAACTCTCTAGATGAGAGACAATGCTGATTTGGCCTGGGAAGAGGGAGAGAGTAAAATTAAGCTGTGTTTTAGACGCAAAGCTGATGAGACTTGATGATGGGTTGGAGGAGGGGGAGACTCAGGGAGGAATTAGGATAATGGCCACAAGTCTGGGTTGACTACTTGCTGGATGCTGATGTTTTCCAAGATGGGGAAGCCTAGGGGAGGGTTAGGTTAGGCTTGTGGGGTCAGTCAAGCCCATTTTTCAACATGTTAAAACTGAGAAGAGGTTAAGGTGTAAAATAGTCACCTGGGCTGTAGAAGAGGAGGCTGATGAAAGAAACAAATGTTGGGTGCCCACCTGAGGCTTAAACTCACGAACTAAATGTCAAGCTATGTCTACCCATGTTTAGCTACTTAGGTGCAGTGAGCAAGAAGACAGATGATGAGTGAGTCATAAGTTAAGATGTTGCCAGCTAGTCATAAAAATGCAGGGCTAGAGAATTGAAGCTATTTGCAGGAAGTAGCTATAGCGGTGCAGCATAGACTATTATGGCCCATCAAAATCCATTTTCCTCTTCTTCTTGGGAATACAGTTAAACTGCATTTCCCAGATTCCCTTGCAGTTAGATATGACCATATGACTAATTCCTGCCAATGGAATGAGCAGAGAAGATCTGAGGGCCACTTCTTAGCCTGCTCATCAAAACCTTCCTTATGTGTTTTTCCATGCTCTTGTGCCCACTCAGCTGACTATTTTGGTGAACTCTGGGGAAACCTTGGAAGCTACTGCGGCAGACAGCAGAACTGTAGCATGTCATAGGCCTGAGACCTTTGGAAAGCAGGATACCCCAGAACCACACACATACACACTTCACCCTGCTACCTGGAATTCCCTGGATTGCTACCTGAGCAAAAAACTTCTATTATGTTTAGTCATTACATGTTTGGGTGCATTTGTTACTAAAACCATTCTTGCTATAACTGGTACAGTCACAGGTCATGTCAGAGGGAGAAGGTTGGGGACTAATGGAGCAGAGGACCACACAGGGCCCATCTCCTACTGAAACCTCAACCAACGGGGAGGATTGCCTGGAGGAGCTAGAGCAATCGTTCTCAACCAGGACTGCACATTAAAATCATCTAAAAACTTCTAAAATCTAAATTAAAAACAAAACAAACAAAAAAAAACCTTCTAAAATCTTCAATGCCCAGGCTTCACCCCAGGGCAATTAAATCAGAAGATCTGGGAGGAAGGGTGGGGCCCAGACATTTTTTGAAAGCTTCCCAGTTGATTCCAATGTGCAGCCAGAGTTGAGAACCACAAAACAAAAATGAAGCTCTAGATAATGTGATTCATGTTTCTTTGTCCTACAGGGTTTTACACGCAACTTTGGACTAAGAGTGTACCTGCAGGGCCTGACAGCTGGGAGAGGGACATTGTATCCCCACCTCAGAAGTCACCAACCAGGGTGGACTATAGCTCTTGTGGATGGGGGAAGGTGCCAACTGGTTACGAACCAGTGTCTCCCTCCCCCACCCCAATATAGGTTAATCTTTAGGAGAAAGTGGGAGATTCCTGAACTAGATGAAATTCAACATGGGAAATAACCCATATTGCCCCCAGTTGGCTAAGATTTACCTTATCTGCTATCAGAAGGAATTAGACAAACGATGTATTTAGATACTGGACTACATAGCTTCGGAAATGTGTGCCTGCTTGAGTGCATTTTAATCGTGAGTGTTTTATTTTAAATCAGCCTTGATTGTCACCTCTAGGACTCTGTGTAATGGTGGAGATTTCAGGTCCAGGTCCACCTGAGGAAGAGATTTTGTGGCAACTGGCCTTCATACCAGACTGGCCTAGGTCATGCGCCTGATCCTTATGAGGGAGTTACCTGAGCCCCTAGGCCTAGTTAGCTAGCTTGTAGACATAATGCAGAATAAATCCATCAATCTCAGCTGGCAGGTGACTCAAGGGGTATAGGTCTGTGTCCACATCTTAACATTTTCCTCCTTCATAGAATTAACCACAATGCTTTTTGCTTACGATGGACACTCAAGCATACTAACAGATCAAAGCATGATAGTAGCCACCACTTCCACCACCACAAGATGTTCTATTCAAATCTGTTCAGTGGCATTGCTCATATCTGAAGGCTCATATGTATGTCATTTTACTGTAAATTGACTTGGCTCTGTGTAATTTTTGAAGAACCACTTTAAGTTGTCTATTTAATTTTATCATACTTTGCCTCTTTTACATTCAGATGTTTTCTAAATTTTCTTTTATAACATTTACATGTTGTATGCATTTGTATAAGCAAAAAGGAATACTTGAAAATCCATTTTAAGTGGTCTGTACTCTTGCCATCCTGAGTATACTCTATTAAATTCTTTTTTTAGTAGTGCATTCTCATGTACATGGTTAGAACATTTAAACAGCATGTGAAGGTATGAAATGCCAATAGAGCTGCCTGTAACTCTCCCTACCCCCGGCCCTCAGTCCTTCTCACCAAAGAAGCTGCTGTTAAAGAGTTTCATATTCTTTCCAGAAAGCAAAATATGCATATGCCAAGATGGAATTTTAAATATATTCTTTTCTGTAATTTATACAGAAAGGAGCCTATTATATACACTGTTCTGTAACTTGCTTTTTTCCAGTGAGGTATCCTAGAGATCATTCCATATCAACATGTGAGGCTCTAACTCATTTTTTAACAGTAGCAGAATATTTTATAGAATGACTTTGATATAGCTTTTTTTTTTCCTTTTTTAAAAATTTTATATATTTTACTGGATATTGGAAGATAGGTGATTTGTAATGGTTTTACAATAGCCATGTCATGGCTATTGTAAAAAAAACTTTTTTTTTTTGTGCTTTTAGGGTCACACCTGCAGCATATGGAGGTTCCCAGGCTAGGGGTCTAAGCGAAACTACAGCTGCCAACCTACGCCACAGCCACAGCAACATCAGATCTGAGCCGCATCTGTGACCTACACCACAGTTCATGGCAATGCCAGATCCTCAACCCAATGAACGAGGCCAGGGATTGAATGCACAACCTCATGGTTCCTAGTTGGATTCGTTTCCACTGCACCACAACAGGAATTCTGAGAATGACTTTGAAATAGTTTATATGACATTTTTCTCCTAGTCTTTTTGTTTATTTGTTTGTTTGTTTTTTGCTTCTCAGGGCTGCACTTGTGGCATACTGAAGTTCCCAGGCTAGGGCTTGAATTGGAGCTGTGGCTGCCAGCCTACACCACAGCCACAGCAATGCAGGATCTGAGCCACCTCTGAGACCTGCAACACGGGTCACGGCAACGCTTGATCCTCAACCCACTGAGCAAGGCCAGGGATCAAACCCACATACTCAGATACTAGTTGGATTCTTATCCACTGCACCGCAACAGGAATTCCCTGGGCTCTTATTTTCAGATTCAGATTCATAAACAGTGCTCTGATGAACATCCTTGTAGACCTGCTTTGTCAAACTTCTGTGGGTAGATTTTATATGTGAAACTCAAAATGCTGTTTAAAATATTTCAAGAGATAACTTCTTATTTGAGATATAAAAGCTGCACATTCAGGCTGTAGGGGAGGGGTATTCCTGTGTTCACATATCAGCACATGGAGCAGGGGAAGAGCACTTGCCTTCCTACACCACCAAGTTCTAGAGTCGGCATACACAGAGACAAGCAAAAAAGAAAGTTACACTTTGCTTTTAGAGTCAACACTTCGGTGATATTTCTGTCCCTGGGTGACCAGAAACGGCCCAGGAACTTGTGAATGCAAAGCACTTTTTCTCATCCTCAAGCTCACTCACAGTGTCTGTCATTTGATCCAAGCAAAGAGGAGATCTGAAGCAAAAGAAGGTAGAACAATGGTTCCCACGGAGCCTGGGGCTTTCTGATACCCTGCCCGAGAGAGCCTGGGAATGAGCAATTGATAACTGCTTCGCATTGATTATATCAATTGCAGAATATATGCACCCATAAAATTTCTGTCAGGACAAAGGTTTATACCCAGTCTTCCAGTTTCCCTTCTCAGAGGCAGCTATATTTACTTACAGAAATGTGCTATTGTCTAGGAGGAAGTTTTCTTATCCTCAGCATGATTGGCATTTTGAGCTAGATAACTATTTGTTGTCAGAGAAGAGGGGCTGTCCTGTGTACTCTGGGAAGTTTAGCAGCATCCCTGTCCTCTACCCACTAGATGCCTTGTCCAGTTGTCTCCAGATATTATCAGCTGTTCATCCTATTGAAAACCGCTGGTCTAGGGACATGTATGCACACACACAAACACACATACAATATCTCAATACTATTCTCTTGTATGGTTGAATCATAAATTATTTACCCAGTTTCACTTTGATAGATATTAATTTCTTTTTCAAATTATTTTGCTGCTCTAAAACAATTCTGCAATGACTATATGTAAGTACCTCTATGGGATAAATTCTTGGATGTGGGATTGCTGAGCTAAGGGTATGTGTACTTAAAATTGTGATAGATGTTAACCAAATTGCCTTCCCAAGAGATTGTATCAATTTTCACTCCCACTAACAACACACCAGAGCGCCTGTTTCTGCACCCTTGCCAACTCAGCATGTTAACAAGCCTTTTCATCTTTTTTAATCCAAAGGGTGAAAAAAAATGGAGTCTTTCTCTAACTTCAGCTCTGCCACTGAATTCAGTTCTCGATCAGGTTTTCTGAAGAACAGTAGCTCAAAAGGCACCCTTTTGTAGATCCAAAGACCAGGACAGAGAATTCTGGTGAAGAATTTTGATGAAGCTCTTTGTCTTTTTTGGCAGCCTGAATCTACTTTATTCGAGCTCTTAGAAACTGCAGGTGACTCTCAAGCAGAGGGCCCAGCCCCTTGAAACCATGTGCTTAATTCACGCAACGTGCTGAAACATGATTTCTGGAAAGGCTTTATTCATTCCTGTAGATATGTATATGATAACTATTCTGTTATCATTTTCTGTGGTATTTACCACCATGGTGCTGAGAGGTGCTGTCTGCTTTAATCTATGTGCTGAATTACAGATATACATGATCAAATGAAGTCAAGACAAGAATCCAGCCTCATAAAAATCTTGCCTACAGCATGTACCAAAAAAAATCAGTTGTGCCAAGGCTATGCAGGCCAAGCAAAGCCAGGGGTTGTGCAATTACCCAGCAGGGGTTGAAATTTCTGACAAAAACAGGGACTTCATTGAAAATGTTAGCATAAAAATGAAACCTTGTTAAAAAAAAAAAGGTCATTTTGATACTTCGCTAATGTGAACGTTGAAAACCATGGCTTCTGACCTCCAGTGTTTCCTTCCTCTGTAAAACCCAGGGTAAAATAGATTTTCCATTCTCAGATTTTCTGGGTTGGTCCCTTTGGCTCTAACTTCAACCAAGTTTTCAAGCAGTTGCATCAGACCAGAATGTTCCCCAGTTTGCCATTGCCTGATGGAAGACAAAGATCCATTCTTTCAGTCAGGGAACAGTTATCAGAAGCCTACTGTGTGTCAGGTCCTCAGCTAGACTCTGGCAAGATCACTAATCAGTAGATGCCACGCCTGCTGGCCAGACCTCATATTAAGGAAGATCATCTGGGAAGAGAGGCTGGGAACCAGGGTTGTGGAAGAGCTTTGCCTGTGTGCGTGGAGGCCCCCAGAATCCACCAGCAGGAGCACTCAGGGTTTATCAGAGTCCAGAGGGCTCAAATTAACTGACCTGTGCCAATGGCCCTGGCTACTCTTAGAAAAGCTATTGAAGTCTGTGATCTGATCACCCCCTATTCACCCTGTTGGAGGGATCTCCTGGCCTAAAAAATATGAGATGTCCAAACACATGACACCCAACAGAGGACAGATGAGACTGGCAGCTGTTTATGAGTCACATTACTCACAGCCTACGGGAGGAGACTGAGCACCATGCAGGGCGGAACCCGGCTTGCGCTCATGAGCAGAGTGAACCAGCTAGAGTTGGGGGAGAAATGCTTCATAGTAACAAGTGGGTGAGAGGCCAATGGTTCCTGCAGGAGAATGTGATTTGCTTGTTTGATGGGCTGGCAGGGACCTGAAACTGGGAGGCTTAGGACCAGGCGGGGTCTGGCTGATAGGGTAACTATCTGGATAGGGGCATGCACGTGTGCTGAGAACAGGGAACTCTTTGCTTAGGACTCTGCAACCCTGTCAGGGTCCAAGATGTCAAAACGGAACGTGGAATTTCAGGCTTTACAATACAGTTCGTTAGGTTCCTTATTGACATGTTTCCTTCTGTGTCTTTTTTTCCATTAGGAGCCCGGGGTTAGTTTTGAGGATAGGAACCAAATTTCTCCACTCATAGTTTAAATACGAGCATACGATCAAGTTTTGCCCCTCAACTGTTGTAACGTCTGTTTTCTTTTCGTCTGTTTGGTACAAAGGCCCCCTTCTTCTGATAATAACACCCCAGTTTAGGGGGAAACTACCCCTCCCCAGTCCACGTGTTCTGGGGTTTTGGTGAGTTTGATTCCCTTCCCAGGATTCCAGGGGCAGGTACTGACCCACATGTTACCCTTGCAGACCATTGGACTTACTCATGCTCTTACCTTTTCAGTGACTCCCAGATTGTTTTCACGTTTCAGCATTCTAAAATCTGAACAGATAAAAATCTTCACTAGATCACAAGCAGCAATTTGGGAATAATTTGTAAAATGTGACCATCACAGAGAGAACTGGCCCTTCTTTTTTATGAGGTCTTAGGGACATGTAAGGCCCAGAATAGGTCTAAACAGACATCCTAATAGACGTGTAGAGCCTGGTTATGCCTGGGATGCATTTGGAAGGAAATTACTGAGGAGAAGCTACAACAGTTCCAGCCTTTAGGAAAAATATCTGTGACAACAATACATAGGCAAAGAGAACAGGCAATATCATGGTCTCATAGGCAAGATGTAGACGTGGGTGGGATATTAAGAGGGTATGTGAAACGCAGCCCCTCTTTGGATGGAACACAAAAAAGTGAAAAGAAAATGAACTCGAAGTTGGGAATTACTGTAACTGACATGTGAATGTATTGTTGGCTGTGGAGAGGATCATAAAGTTGGAATAAACTCTGTGCAGAAGAAAAAAAAAATATAACAAAATGACAACATATAATAGCAACTGAAAGACTTATTTGAAGTTCGATTGTATAAAACGTCCAGCTGTCAAGGATTCGATTTCTTATATTTTTAAAGTTTTTAATCTTCATGTAGACTTTGACATGTAAGATGATACACTGAGCGGAGGAAACATCTTTTATCCTCTTCTTTGAGTGCCTGAATTCATCCTTTTCATCATCACGCATTTAAGAATAAAAGCCTAAGATATATTCAAATACAAGAAGTGAAAACATTTTTAATGCTTGAAAAAGATGTAATAGGCAACTTTAGAAGTTATACCTGTGTGTGTGTCACTTTCTGACATTTAGGCAGATTCACATGGCAGTCAAGGACCCTATTCTTTGTGTAGCAAGTGGAAACATTGTTATATTCTGTAATTTGTCTTCTCTATTCAGAACATTAGCCACTTCAATTCAGAACATTTATACTTTCAAACATTTTACCGATAGTTTTAGTATTGCCCAATTTGAAGATGAACTTACTATTTAAACTCCACATGAGGGTTGTTACTGGGGAGTTGAGTAAATTGCAGAACACCAAAATATCTTGTCAGTTTAAAAAATATTTTTTAAATCTTGAAATACTTTTTTTAAAATTCAATTTAATTTAATTGCTTTTTAGGGCTGCACCTGCGGTGTCTGGAGGTTCCCAGGCTAGGGGGTCCAATCGGAGCTGTAGCCACAGGCCTACACCACAGCCACAGCATCACGGGATCAGAGCTGCATCTGCAACCTACACCACAGCTCACAGCAATGCCGGATCCTTAACCCACTGAGCAAGGCCAGGGATTGAACCTGCATCCTCATGGTTCCTAGTCAGATTCATTTCCTCTGTGCCTTGATGGGAACTTCTAATCTTGAAATACTTTTAGACTTACCAAAAGTGACAAACATAGTGCAGAGAATTCACCCAGCTTTCTTGAATGTTATCTTCCATAAAAATTGTATGATTGGCATTCCCGTCGTGGCATAATGGAAGTGAATCCGACTAGGAACCATGAGGTTGCGGGTTCAATCCCTGGCCTCGCTCAGTGGGTTAAGGATCTGGCATTGCCATGAACTGTGGTGTAGGTTGCATACGCGGCTCAGATCTGGCGTTGCTGTGGCTCTGGCGTAGCGTGGCAGCAACAGCTCCGTTTAGACCCCCTAGCCTGGGAACCTCCATATGCCGCAGGTGCGGCCCTAAAAAGCCAAAAAAAAAAAAAAATTGTATGATGATTAAAAACCAGGAAATTAATGTTGACTCAACTCTAGTAACTAAACTATTGACCTTATATGAATTTCACCAGTTTTCTCGCTAAGGTCACTCTTCTGTACCAGGATCCAGGCCAGGGCCCCCAGTTGCATTTAGTTGTCAGGTCTCTCTCCTTGGTCTCTGATCTGCGACGTTTTCTCTGTCTTTCCTTGTCTTTCATGATCTGGATACTTTTGACGAGCACTGGTCAGTTATTTTGTAGAATGTCCCTCAATTTGTGTTTGTCTGGGGTTCCCTCATGATGAGATTCAGGTCACACATTTGGGACAGGAACACCAAAAGGGACATGCCCTCATTGCATCATACCACAGGGTGCATAAAGCTGGGTACACTTTTTTGCTGGTGAGGCCAGTCTTGTTCACTTGGCTGAGGTGGTGTCCGCTGGTTTTCCTTATGGAATGTTATTATTTTTCTCTTTGTAATTTTAACAAATGCCTTGCAGGGAACTACTTTGAGACTATGCAAATACCCTGTTTCTCATCATTCTTTTCCCTACTACTCTTGGCATCCATTGAATATTCTTGCTTGCATCAGTTATTAACTGTGATGTTTGTCTAATGGTGGTTTTTGTACATTTTTAAAATGGGAATTCTTCTGTAAGTTGAATCTATGCCTTCTCTCCTGTTTATTTATTCAGGCAGTAACTTATTTATATCAGTATGGGCTGGTGAATATTTATTTTATTGTTTGGGTAACGATGCAATACTAGCGTTATTTACTTTGTTGCTCTAATTGTCCCAGCTTTGGTCATTGGCAGTTCTTTCAGATTGATTCCTATGTCCCTTTGAGCTGCCCCATCATTTTTGAGCACTCCTTGGCTTTCTGTTACCATTGGTCTATCTAGGTGGGTTTTTTTTGGGGGGGGGTTGTTTTGTTTTTTTAAACTTTTCCAGTCCTGGAATCAACAATTTCTCCAAGGAGCCCTGGTTCATTTTATTAGAAAATGGCATTTAGACCTGGGTATTTATCACGGAACTTGGAACAGAAAAGGAATACACAAAAGGTCTCTCTCTTTCATACATATGTTGGTGATTTTAACTCTAAAGAACTTATGGTGTACAGTATAAAGTGGATTAGGTCTTTATTTTTATGTTTAGTTTAAAATGTGGAATTGTGATTTTCTGAAATTTCATGTCATTAGATTCTACATGAGATTTTAAAACGTATGAGTAGGTAACTTCACAAGTAAGGTGTGGTTTCTTTTATATGTGCTATGTCTCAAGACACAAACCTTATACAAAGTTAAATTTGGAGAATTCGCCAATTTGGATCACATTGAAAACCTTTAATTTTTATTCATAGTTGTACGAGATGGAGATGCCATGAAAAATATTCATTGATACACTTTGCCTGGTTCACACTATATTTAATAAAAATCAACTTAGCAGTAGGTGTGGGGGACACAAGATGAAACATGGTATGGCCCTACTTGAAAGCAGCTCACAGGTTAAAACCCCGTTGAGGTTCTTTTTGTTTTCCCTGGTTTGAAGTATTGTTACCCCTCCCCCAAAGATTTTTTTTTTTTTTTTCTTTTACTGTCCAACTGCCCATCACTCTCATTGTCATTTTTATGTTCCATAGGTTAGGTTTTGTTTTGTTTTGACTATGCCCTTGGCATGCAGAAGTTCCCCGGCCAGGGACTGAACTCGTGTAATAGGGGAAACCAGAGCCGCTGCAGTGACAACACTGGATCCTTAACCCGCTGCACCACAAGAGAACTCCTATGTTATTTCTTTTTTTCTCCAGCCCATATACCTCAGCTTCAAAACTCTGCTTAAATTTCTCCTCCTCCACAAAGCCCTTCCTGCATTGTCCAGTCTCATCCGGCTGTTTCTTATTCTAAACCCACAAGGCTACCCAGGAGCCCAAGCCAGAAACCCGGTGGCAGCCAAAACCCCAGATTCAAAGGTCAGCAAGCAGGTCAATTCTCCTTCTGGCTCCCTGTTTTGCTCCTGCTGTCTCTTTACCGTGAGGCGACTGTCTTCATTCAGGTCCTCTTTCTTCCCTATCTCAGTTACCATTTGTCTTAAATGGGTCTTCTGAAAAGCAGACTTCCCCTAAAACAAGGATATGGATACAGGAGGTTTATGTGGGAGGTGATCCTGGGAAGAACTCTGGGGAAGTGGGGAAGCCAGACATGGGAAGTGAGGAGAGACAACCTAAAGCGTGTTAATGAGTGTATCACCAGTGAAGACAACCGGGGCCCAGTCCACTGGCACCCCCAAAAGACTGTCGATATACGCCTCAGGATTGTCTTCCTAAGGCATGAGGAAGCTGGGGTTTTTATCTACTGACCCAAGCCCTCTTCCGGGGCCAGAGCCTCAACAGAGACACAGGAAGCCACCAACATGTGTGGGGAGAGTCTGCGGAGATCTCTGGGGATGGGAAGTGCAGGGGCTATGGGAGCGGCGGCCACATCATCTGTGCCTCCTAACTGGTTGTCCTGCCTCTAGTCTCGCTTCTTGCTTCCTTTCCCCAAGTACTGCCCTCAGGGATTCTTCTAAAACGCCAAATAGATCTTGCTATTTATTCATCGGCTTGAAATCTACCAGCACTTCCCTTTGCTTTCAGAAAGAAATCCAAATAGCCTGGTTTGATGGGCTAAGGCTCTGCACTGTCTCACCCCTGATCATTCTTCCAGCCTGGTCTCCCACGACACCTAAGTGCTTGATCAGATTCCTGGCTCCAAGAATACTACTGTAGCTGTGCTTTCTCTTTTGAGCCACACTCACAGGGGCCTGGCACACAGCTGTCCCTCTGCCTAAAGGCTGCTCATAAATATTTAAAAGACATTTATCTGATTGTCTACTACACACCAGGCACTGTGCTAGATATTGCGGATCAGTTAAGGAGTAAATCACAGTTCTTGTCTTCCAGGGGCTCACTCAGTCTAGGGGAGGAGACAGACATACATAGAGAAATATTTACACTTCAACTAGGCACTATATTAAAGAGGGACTCTTTATGAAATGATGCTTAATGGATATAAAGGGGTTTACCCTGCAGACAAGAGGAATATGATTTAGATTCCTGAATGGGGATGGTGAGGTATCTGGCAGGAAGGGGTGAGGATAAGGCTGGACAGTTGGTCAGGAATCTCTGCCTCCTAAGGAGCTTGGGTTTTATTCTTCAGATGAAGAAGTAATGAGAGGGCCCCTTTTCATCCTTGGAGGCTTTCTGGATTCACTGTGGTGTTGCCACCTGTAAGAAGCCTTCCGCTAATTCTCTTCCCTCCTTAGAAACTGTGCTCTTCTAGTGGCCTTGGGAACTCCTCCCTTGGTGGTTATCAGGCTGGCTTGTGTTTTTTTTTATTTTTATTTTTATTTTTTTTGTATTTTTGCCTTATCTAGGGCCGTACCCGTGGCATACAGAGGCTCCCAGGCTAGGGGTCTAACAGGAGCTGTAGCTGCCGGCCTTTGCCACAGCCTCAGCAACGTGGGATCCGAGCCGCGTCTGCAACCTACACCACAGCTCACAGCAATGCCGGATCCTTAACCCACTGAGCAAGGCCAGGGATCGAACCTGCAACCTCATGGTTCCTAGTCGAATTCGTTAACCACTGAGCCACGATGGGAACTCCCTGGCTTGTGTTTTAAGGTGAATTTTCCCCCCATGGCTTGCCAGCCCCTGTGGAGGAAGGGTTGTTCTTCCATACTACTCCAGTGCAGTGCCTAGGTCAATGCTGAGGCCCTTCAATCCAGGCACACCTGGATGCCTGAGCACTTTAAGGAGGACAGAAAGGGCTGGAGGACTAAGATGCTGACCTCTCTGAAGTTCCTTTTAAGGCAATGGCACATGGTCTAAGCCAAGCTGAGTGCCATAAGTTGCCAGAGACACTGAACTTCAGGTACATGTTTTTGAGACCTGAATAGAGGCTATGATGATTTCCTAAAATTGGTTACTTTAATTACAGTAAGAGTGATTATGCTTTGCTAATGAATTTTACAATAGCCGTGCTCTAGAATTCTTTTTTAAAAATTTTTTTAGGGCCACACCTGTAGCATATGGAAATTCCCAGGCTAGGGGTCAAATCAGAGCTGTAGCTGCCAGCCTACACCACAGCCACAGTAACTCAGGATCGGAGCCATGTCTGCAACATACACTGCAGTTTGAGGCAACGCCAGATCCTTAACCCACTGAGGCCAGGGACAGAACCTGTGTCCTCATGGATACTATTCAGGTTTGTTTCCACTGAGCCACAACAGGAATTCCTAGAATTCTTAAAATTACTCGTTTCTTCCTTTTTCCTCCCTCCCTCTCTCTTCCTTCCCCCGCTCCATTCCCCTCCCCCTTCTTTTCTTCCATCTTACAACTCCCTGCAATTCTTAACATGCAGGGTGGGGGGAGTGAGGAAAGAGGTGTTCTCTTAGGTAACATAAACACTTTTCATTTCTGCTTTGGCTGGACTCAGAGCCAAGTTCTCTGCCTGTCTTTCTGGTGTGACCAATAGCCTTTGAGTGGGTAGAGGGTGGGCAGTCTGAGCTGAGTCTTCTGTGCCCCAAAAGGGTCAGATTCTGCTAAGGGTAGGAGGTGGAGTGGAGCAATGAGAGTATGAAAACCTCTTTCAGAACAATATGTTCTCATGGTCCCTCTTCTCCTTCCAGGATGAAGGGCAGGTGAGAATGAAAGAGCCACTGCTCACTGTCTACCCACCTCAGATCATACGTTATGAAGGAAAAGTGCCAAACTCTTCTATTTTCTTGGAGGGGAGAAGCCAAATCCAGCTTTACAGCCTCTGGCGGGTTAAAAAAACATGCATTTCGACATGACTTGCTGAGTTACACCCAATTATAACCTGTTTTAAAAAACCTCCCTACAAGTCCCTACTGCTGACTCCTCGGAACGCTGACATTGTGGGGCTCTGTGCACAACTCCAGGCTTATTTCCCAGTATCTGCTGTTTCTGTGTCGCTTTAGTGTTGGGTTCTCCCCAGTATATTGCCTTGTCCTTGAAGGAGGAAGCCTGCCAGCCTCCAGCTTCCTTTGTAACTTCCCAGTTCCTCTGCCCACAGCCTCTGTAAATCTGCTCACCCACCCCAATCACTTTGTCTTACAGCGCTGTGGGACTGATTTTCTCATCTTCACTAAGTGAAGATACTCTTTGGCTTCGTGTCCACTGCATAGGTACCTCTTGGGGCAGAGGTCGCCAGTGTGGCCATAGAAACTCCAGAGGCCAGCAGCCCTCAGGATGCAAGGACCGCAATGGCTCACCTCATGACCTCCCGCGAAAAGCCCAACACCCTCCGAAACAGAATGTCTGTGCCAAGCCCATCCCCTCTGCACTGCTCTTAGAAAAGGCAATAGGCAGAGTGGTTAGGAGTTCAAGGGCTCAGGGCCCTCCTCCTAGACCTTAACCGTCAAAACTGCTTAAACCATCATTTCAGTGCTTAAGCTTCCCTTTCCTATATAAAATGGGAATAGAAACTTAATCTAATTCCTACGCATGCGGCAAGGAATACTTGACCTATCATATGCAAACTATTCAGCACACAATTTAGCGCTCAAGGCTTACTAGCTGAGGCTATTAGTAATTAGCTATTACTAATGGGCAAGATTTGTAGGTTGTCTCTTCTGGGACATGGGGAGCTTCGCTGGCCAGGGCGAAAGATGACGCCCGCCTTCCAGGCCCCTCCAAGTCGTACTTTCTAGGGGCCGGGGTCCGAGCTGCCACGGCGCGCCAGGGGCCTCGGTCCCATTGTGCTTGCTCAGTGAGGGTGACCCAGTGGCCGCCCAGGCGAGGGCACAGGTGCGTCCTGTCCGCATCGAGGGCGCGGGCGTGGCGAGCTGAGACCTGGGGGCGCCAAGCGTCTCCAGAGGGCTGGGGTCTGGCCCTGGCTCCGGGAGCCCGGCAGGGGGTGTCTGGCCCCTCCCGAAGGGCGCTGCCTGGCACAGCCCTCCGGGCGACTGCCAGACTCGCGCCCCGCCCCGGCCCCGCCCCCGGCACCCCGGGTTGGCTGGAGCGGGCGGCCACGCGCGGCGATTTGCCACGCGCGCGTCACTGGAGCCGCTCCCGGCCCGGCCCCCGCGGCCGGCTGGGGAGGCGGCAGCGGCGGGGGAGGCGGGGGCTGCAGGGCGCGACGCCGCCGGGCCGCCCCGCCCTGGGAGGCGCCCGGGCCCTGGTCAAGTGACCAGTATCCCTTCCAGGAGAACACGGTTCTTCAGAGGGAAGCAAGCTCCAGCCCGTAGCCCCGGCGCCAAACCGCCGTCATCTCCTTCCTGTGCCGGGTGAGCCGTCTCTCACCCACCCGAGAAAACATAGTCCGCCCCTCACGTCCTTGTGGGGTAGTGCTTGCTTCCAAACAGCGTGACCCTCTTTGCCCGTACCCTTGTCTTTCCTACTCTAAATGCTCTACTAGCCACCAAGAGGGTAAATCAGCTCTGAGAAGAAACCTCCTCAGAAGCAAAAGAGGGAGCGAGGGGAAAGCAGGGAAAGGGAGGAAAAGGAGAGGTTGGCGGAGGGACACTGAGGCCATCAACGTCGTGCGCACGCGCGCTAGCAGGAACGAGTTCCGGCCCGGCCGGGGCCTGCCTCCTAAAAATAGCCCCGGTGTGGGGATCCGTGCGCGGGTGTCCCGGCGAGTCCCGGGCTGAAGGAGGCGGCTCCGGGCGGCGCGGAGCGCTGGTGGCGGGCCCCGGGCTGCGGCGTGTGTGCACCCGCCAGCTGCACCGGAGACGTGGTGAGGACCGCGGGCAGCAGGGTCCGGTCCGCGGGGCCAGCGTCTCGGTGAGGAAGCCGAGTCGGGGCTGGGGGGCGCCGGGGCGAGGGGCGGCGCGGCCCGGCCCGGGAGGGGCGCCCGCGGGGCTCCGGGAACGCCAGGACAGGGTGGCGTCGGGATGGCAAGGGGCCGGGGCCGAAGCGCGCTGCGGCGGGGCGAGTGGGGTGGTCGCGTCGGGTGGGCGCCGCGGGGCGGGGCGCCTTCGGGGGTGGGGGCGGGGTGCCCCGAGGGCGGGCCGGAGGTCTGAGGGGTTTCGCGGGCCGGTGGAGGGAAGCTGGGCCGCACGGGCTCGGCGCGAGGAACCTCCCTGGGCGCGCAGCGCGAGTGGGGCGGGGGGCGGTGGTGGCCGTCGCCTTCTTGAAAGTTGAAGGAGTTCCCTGGGGCTGGGAGCCTCTTGGGGAGGGGAAGGGGACGCCCGAGGACCTTTTTTTCATCCTGCCCTGTGAGGCCGGGGTCTACCCGAAGGGCTTGACCCCTGGTGCGGAGGGGCTTTCTGCGCACTGGTTGGATTTGAAGTTCCCCCACTTCTGTTTTGGGAGAATGTTGGTCTAACGGAGCGGAACATGTAGGTCCAAGCTGTGTGTGTGTGTGTGTGTGTTTGTGTTCGCGCGCGCGGGTGGCTGGGTCGCCCCTGGGTTCCAGGAGGTAGCCCGGGCTTGGGGGCACCTGCGGGTGCGGACGCCCGAAGGTTTGGGGAGATGTCGCGCCGGCAAGGGGCTGCGGAAGGAGCCGCTCCCTGCCCCTGGACGTCCTCCTAAGTAGATCCCGGATCGCATGGAGGGTTTTGTGAGATAAAAACTTTGCCTTTTCGTTCGATTCCGTCTGTCTTTGGTCAGTGAGGATTTATTAGTAGGTGAGATAGTGCAGACAAGTTTGGAAAAGATGAGCATTTCTGATTTAGAAAAACAAGTTTTTTTTTCCTTTGATCGTGTAACTATAAAAATGTCCTCGGACTTGAATGATTCCTGAGATGAGAAGCGAGCCTCCTGTCATGCAGTAGGGAACTGTGTGTATTGGAGAAGAGCAGCACAGTGTTAATCTGAGTTTTAGTTTACAGTGAGATTTTGATCCCAGTAAGTGTGCTTTTAGAAAAGTCTGCTGTGCTAACAAGAGTGTGTGTATTTTTAAACAAATATTGTCTAAAGTTTTTCAGGTTTTAGCACAGCATGTTTTTCTTGTGTCTTGTATCTGTTACTGTATGAAGAGAAGGGTCTCTAAAGCTGTAACTAGGTGTACATTACACAAGAGCACTTTCCCTTTAAGAATCCAGCTGTGTTGTTTTGGCAACTGCCAAGTACTCCAGTTGTCAGTTTTTAAATCTGTGTTACCTTGGCAGTACTTGAATAGTCTGTGGAAAAGGTAAACAAAATAGCTTAATTTTTTTTTCCAAACACAAAAATTGCATTTGTTTAGTAATATGAATTTAGGAAATGAGGATAAAATAACCATATTGTGTTATTATGGCTTTCGTATATACATGTTATGGTTTGGGGTTTTTTGTTTCATTTTGTTTTTTGGTTTATTTTTGGAGGGTCCAGTCTTACTTTTTTTTTCCTGTGAATGGCAGCTTTGTTTTATGAAAAAAGTCAAAAAAGTGTTTTCACTGAACTGGATGTCAATTTTAGTCTTTGTTTCAAAGGTAACAAACATATGTCTTGTAAAACATTAATTAGTTCTGTATCATGATGCACTGATTCTGGAATTACTTTTAATTCTCAGTGAGAATTGTAGTAAAAAGTTGTGATAATGCTGTTACAATGAAAATACTCTGAAGAACTGAAACTAGTGATTTAAATACTTTGTAGACAGTCAACAATTCTGTTGGAAGCCCACTCCAATAGAAACTTATTTACTAAAGCAGTCAATGGTTGTGACATAGTTGTGACCTCTCTAAACACAATAATTTACTTACCTATTTCATTCAGTTCACACTATTGTTATATATAATACTGTGGTTTTATTCATATTGGAACAAAGGTGATAAAATTATGTTTAATTCCTTGAATTACTTCCCAGCAAGAGTTTTTACTTTTTTTTCTCCTGGTTAAGTTGTTTAGGGCAGTGAGTGAGTGAGTGGTGGGTACCATTTAGTAGAAGGAAACTAACCTTTGGGGCTCAGAAATAATAATTGTAATCTCACCATGTTGAATTATGGTTGGAGAATAATCTAAATTCTTGAAGTTATTTTATGTTTTTATATTGGGTGTGTGTGACAAAGTTTTTTGGTGAATGCAACTGGAAATAATCTTTTAAAGATGTTGTTTTGAGTGGTGATGCTTTATTTTTCAAGGCAAGTACATTATTGCTTTGTATTTTATGTTTAGAATGTAGTGCAGGTTAATATTAATTTGTTAATATTCAAGCAGTAGCAGTGTCTCATTAATTGGTTAGCAAGAAAGAAATATTGATGTGTATTCTGAGAATGGTTAAATAATTATGGAAATGTTTATTATAACATGATTTTGAAGTTTTAAATGTTTCAATAAAACTTTTTAGTAGATTTGTTTTCTGATTTAGGAGGGAGCAATAAGTAAATTTGTTACTAGGAAGTAGCATGCTTGTCAGTCAGGTTTTGGGAAGCCACCTTTTTTTCCTCCCTTTGCTGCTTTTATAAAGTTTGACAAGAGGGATTTAGTGTAACATATAATGATGTTTCTAGATTTTGTGTGGGCATTTCTATTTTATATATTCTATCTGTAATCAGACTATGTGCCTCTTTTTTATTTTGGAAGATATACTCATGGTACATATGAATGTTACAATGTCTGGCTGAAGTTTTATCAGTGACCGGGCAGTGTAACTACTGCCTTGTGGACTGAAAATGATTAATACTGCTTTTTTCCTAGACTAGAAAGAAAATTTGTGAACATTTTTAGTAAATTAAGAAGTGAGTGCCCTCTCAATATTTGAAGTAATAAGAGAAGTGTAAATATGGAAAATCAAATCTGTCTTCTAGTTAGATAACCTCCTGCAAAGAGCCCTGACACTGCTGGTTTGCAAGTCCTCATAAAGGAAGGCTGCTTGACTTTGTCATCAGATCTTGGTTCGGATCCCAGCTGCATCACTGACAGAGTTAGGAGACATCTGTAGAATGGGAAGGAATTACTTCCACCTGCCCCAGAGACTTGTTAGAATTAAATAATGGTGTGATAGTTCCTAGGGCATTGACTGAAGCTTAATGTACAAAAATGCTTATTGCCTCATCTCCCTTCATCCCTTCCTTCCTATTAAGATTGTTTGGGTACTCCGTCCAGTACTTCTACTTTTAGTGTTTGGTACCATAAGGACTTTATATAACGTAGAAATACAGGAAATTGTTCATATATTTATTTGGGCTACAGTATCCCAGCATCTTAAATTCATTGCCAGATTATACATAAAATGTTTAGTTGGATGTTCGTTTTTGAGTTTTTGACTTGCAGTCATTGTCAAAGTCTAACTTCCATGGTCTCTGCACATATCAAAAAGAAATTAGAGTTAAATATCAGTATTTTTCCTACTCTTCAGTGAAACATGTCTTTTAGGAATTAACTGTGAGAATTATCTTGAAATTAGAAAAATATTTTTATAACATACCTGGAATAGGTTATTTTAAAAATAGTTTTTCTTCAGTAGGTTATTATAATTTTTATTTTTCATTTTACCTGCTTGATGGAACTAAATGATTTTATTTGTGTATGCTTTATCTCTCTACTCTATGATAAATGAACTCTGTGTCCATTTTATTATAAAGATCATAAGCCCATTTGTTAATTAAGCCTCTTGCATGGCATGGGATATGTGTTGGCACATATTTCATAAATACTGTATTTTTATGTAGATACTATTTATTGATTTTAATTTTTACATATATTTACTTAGTCTTTATTATTAAGCCTTTTTAGTAATCACTTGAGATGAAATCATAAGCATATAACTTTAAAAAATTAGCTGGTTTGTGACATGGAATACCAGATGTTTGAACATTGGTGTCTGACAGCAGGTAATTTACTTCTTGGTCAGTTTAATAACTGATAATGCTGAAAGCCAGAGGAATTGTTAACGGGTGAAAAACAGATACTAGCTGATCAGACTTCTAATAGCTGTCAACCAAGGCATACCTTTTTATGGTTATCTTGAATCAACGCTAATTTTATTTTTTTCTTTATGTAAAAATGTAAACTTTAATTTATGAACTTAAATTAACTTAAATCAGCCATCGTTAAAGTTACATTGTTAAATGTTTTGAAAAATATTATGGTAGTGCCTGGTAAATTTAAACTGCATGAGCTGGAACTTTTTAAAACCAGGTTATTTTTGTTGCCAGTCACGTGCATTGGGAAGTTGACTTGGATAGTTTGAGGTATGATTTTGCCGCTTGGAACAAAAGGGCACGCTCCTCCATTTAACCAGGTGAGATAACTTGTAATTGTTAGCCTTTTGAATCAAGATGCTTTTGCATTGGCTAACATTGTGTTCTCACTTTTTAATCCCCACTCCCAGCAATCCATCTTTTACATAGAGACTGGAATTATATTTCTTTTTTTTTTTTGTCTTTTTGCCTTTTTCCTAGGGCCACAGTCGCAGCATGTGGAGGTTCCCAGGCTAGGGGTCTAACAGGAGCTGTAGCTGCCTGCCTTTGCCAGAGCCACAGCAACGCGGGATCCGAGCCGCGTCTGCAACCTACACCACAGCTCATGGCAACGCCGGATCCTTAACCCACTGAGCAAGGCCAGGGATCGAAGCCGCAACCTCATGGTTTCTAGTCGGATTCGTTAACCACTGAGCTACGACAGGAACTCCTGGAATTATAGTTTAAAATTCAGATCTAAATGTCATTGTTCTTTTAGAAAAACTTCGAAGGCATATAAAATCAGTAAGGAGGCAGTGATTTAAGGGATAAGAGGTTGACCTCTAAAATATGACTGCTTGAGTTTGAATACCCACCTTGTTCTTTGGCAAGTTCTTGAATCTCAATATATAAAATAGTGATTATAATATTATCTACTTGAGTTGTTGAGAGGATTGAATGAAATGTGTATTATAAAGCTACTTGCACAGTGCTTGGTACCTAAAATGCAATAATTTTTTCTCCTACTATAATTTCCACTTCTGTTATTGCCATTATTAGTCATGGTTCACTTCATAATATGATTCTGCCCTATCTTTCTAGACTCACTGTCAGCCATAACCTTTAGTTTCTATGACCCAGTTAAGGCCAGTTGTTTGATATTCCCCGAAAAGGACATTATTTTCATGCTGATGTCTCTCATTTTTATTCTTTTAACCCGGAATTTTCCTGAGCTTGATATCTACTTGGAAATCTACTTGGGATTTCAAAGATAACATTGGATACATGACGAGAATATAGCTATTTATTTGCCTTCCCCAGCCTTCGTCCTCCCCTGCTACCCTCAAATCTGGTGTCTCTTCTACTTACCTTCCCCATCTCAGAAAATGGCCGTACTCAAGCAAGAAACTTAAGGTATCTCTTTGGGTTCTTTTCTTTTCTCTCCATTCCAGTCCATCCCCCTGTTCTGTTGTACCTTCTGAATTTATCTTGAGGCGATCCACTGTTCTTAGCCTTCACTCTTTATTTCAAGTCATCATCTCTTGCAGAATTACACCGGTGGCCTCCTGACTGGGTTGTTTATTTTCCAGTTCCTCACAAGTTTTTTTATTCATACAGCAGCCCTAGGGACCATTTTAAGAGCTTAAATCATGTCATTTTTCCTTAAAATCTTATGGTGACTTCCCATTCCTCTCAAATAAAGCCTGTTTTCCTGTCCTTGACCTGAATGGCCCTGAATGATCCTTCTAATTCTCGTTGTTCTTCCCTTTATTCATTGGATGCCAGCCCCTCAGTGCTCTTTAAACTCTTTATGTCCGTTTTAGGATCTTTTGCACTTTTTGTGCTACCTGCTTGTGATGCTTTTCATTAGGCTGGCCTGGCCAAACCCTTTGGAACTTGGCCGAAATCTCACTTCCTCACTCAGACTGTCCTGTTTAATGTTGTAGTCCATTAGTTATTCTCTCACATATTTTATTTCCTTCAGGTTACTTATTATAACTTGTACATATTTTGTTTGTTTAGTTATTGCTTAATTATGGTCTTTTTCCATTATCTGAATGTAGACTCCATGAAGGCAGAGGCTTTGTGTGTCTTGTTGATATCCCCATGCATTAGCATACTGCATTGCACTTGGAAAACACTGAATGTTTGAATGAATATTTCTATATCTTTGTTCATATTTCGCCAGGGTTTGGGATGCTCCCCTGCTCATATAGCCATTGAACTATTTATCCTTTAAGTTGCAGCTCAAATGTTATCTTGATACCAATTTTATTCTTTTAAGACAAAGTTTTCCTCCCTTGCTCTCGATGCATACACTGTAAATTCTACTTCAGAATTTTTTTTTTTTTTTTGTCTTTTTGCCTTTTCTAGGGCCGCACTCAACGGCATATGGAGGTTCCCAGGCTAGGGGTCTAATCGGAGCTGTAGCCGCCAACCTACGCCACTGCCACAGCATCGCAGGGTCTGAGTCATATCTGCAACCTACACCACAGCTCATGGCAATGCTGGATCCTTAACCTACTAAGCGAGGCCAGGGATTGAATCCGCAATGATATGGTTCCTAGTCAGATTCGTTTCTGCTGAGCCACTATGGGAACTCCCCACGTCAGAATATTTTAAACTTCCATAATTAATGTCATTCTCTTCTGCTAGGCTGAGTTACTAGTTGCTTTTTTTGTGTGTGTGCTCACTACCCACCAATCTATCTTGCTTACTTCGTAAATGTAAGGCAACTCCTGTTATTTTTTAAATGTTTTGCTTTGAGAAAACTTTAGAGAAAAGTTACAAGACTAGGAAAGTGAACTTCCATCTTCCTGTCAAATATTTTTTTTTTTTTAAACAGCCACACCTGTGGCATATGGCAGTTACTGGACCAGTGATTGAATTGGAGCTACAGCTGGGGTCTACACCACAGCCACAGGAATTTGAGCTGCATCTGCAACCTACACCGCAGCTCGTGGCAACACCAGATTCTTAACCCACTGAATGAGGCCAGGGATGGAACGTCCTCATGGAGACAACGTGGGGTGAGGACCTGCTGAGCCATAACGGGAACTCTCACCAGTTGTTAACATTTAGCGTATTTACCTTATGATTCTCTGTATTTGCGGAGTGGCCCCAAAGTTGGTAAACAGATATTACTGTTTTATTTTATTTACAATTTGAAGCTCCTTGGTTACATTGTCTGGAGTATGCCAGAGATGCAAGTTTATTCATTTAAGGTCAGAGGCAGATCACGTGAGGCAGATCACGTGCGGCAGATCACAGATGCATACAAAGGGTAAATGGGAAATGCTGCATTAATGTACTGCGTACTTTGCTAACAAGGAAACCACATAGTAAACATAAGTACATAATCTCATTGAACATGTCATGTATTGTGATGTAATAGAAATGCACTCTATAGATCTTTTTCTTTCTCCCCTTTCTCTTTTTCTTCTTTTTCCCGTTATAGTTATTTTTACTATTTGAGAACCATTGAGAGTAGGTCTCACACATCATGATCCTTTATCCCTGGATGCTTCAGCAATAGCTTCTAAGAACAGAGAGATATTCTTACATAAAGTATGATAGGTTCAAGAAATTTAATATTGATACAGTAATATACAGTTCATGTTGTGCCAGTAATATCCTTTAAATTGCTTTATTATCATTTTTCTAATCCAGTATTATTTATTGCGTATTAGTTGTCACATCTCTGTCTCCTTTAATCTGAGACAGCCCTTAGACCTTTTTTCCCCCCTGACATTAATAATTTTGAAGAGTGCAGGTCCTTTGCTTCATAGGATGTCCATCACTTTCAGTTTGTTGTGTTGCTTCTTCGTTGTTAGATTCAGGTTATGCATTTTTGCCAGGAATACTACATAGGTGATGATATACCTTCAGTGCATCACTATAATGTCACTTTGACCCATTGTTGGTGATACTGACTTGGATCACTTAGTTAAGGTTTGGCTGCCAGTTTTCTCCACATAAAAGTTTTTGCTGTCCTCTTTGTTACTATTGAATAATCTTTGGGGAAACACTTTGAGATTATGTAAACATTCTGTCTTCTCCAAAATGTTCACATAATAAATGTTCAAATAATGAATGCTAAAATGCATTCATTGATGATTCTTGCCTGAGTCCATTATTACACAGTGATTCCAAAGTGATGTTTGTTTATTATTCCTTCTACATTTGTTAGTTGGCATTCTATTCTATTGTAAAGAAGAGCTTTTCCCTCTGATTTGCTTATTTAATATCAGTATAAATTCATAGATTCTTTTTTTTTTTATACTCTGTTACCTCTCAGTATTCATTTTGATGTTCCAAATTAGATTTGGTCAATGGGAGCTCCTTCAACTAACTCATTGTCTTGATGTATTCCTGTCATTTTGGGGGCACTTCCTTACTTTTGAGACAAAAGATATTCCAGGTTTATTATCTTTTGCTTTTCTTGCTGCTGTCCTAGAATTAGCCATTTCTTCCAGGAGTCCTGGTTTCTTTCATTGGGTAAGAGTATTTGGAAACCAAGAACTGGGCAGTAGGTATGCTTGTTAATACTGGAATTTCATTGTTTTAGAGCCCTAAATTTAGCTGACCAAGCTAAGAAATTTTGACTTTATGCTGATTGCTCAGACAGTAGACTTGTCATTTTTGTTTACATTCCTGAAACTCCTTAAAACATTTTTTTTTCTTTCAGAGTGTTAACAGTTTAAGTGACTAATTTGTCACCTAATTTTAAAATTTAATTGGTTGGGTCTTGTTTTCCAAAACTTATTTTAAGCTTCTTGGAAGTAGGAATCCTGTTTTATATATCTCTTTATGTTCATTGGATGTGTTTCACAGTGCCTTGAGCATGATTGATACCCATATGTTGTTTTTAATGTATAATTATAATAATGACTCAATATTATCTTTGTTACTCTTATACCATAATTAAATATTCTTATGTTTTGCTGTAACATTTTAGGTAATTTTGTGGAAACTTTTAAGTGAATTGGTGATTCATTTGTTCTCTTTTTAATAACTTTACTATCCTGGAATAAATGAAAAACTTAAAAGTTTTTCAGCCTTAAAATTTTAAAATCCTAATTCTTGAGATTACAGTATATAGTTAATATCAAAATGACTAATCTTGGCATTGCTATTCTATAGTGTTTTGTTCTTTGGCCCTTTCTGGGCATCTCTTTCATTATAAAATGGGATGATATGTAGATCCTTTAAAACTTTGTTACATGCTTTATACCTAGTTAACATGGAATTGTATATGAAAGTAAATTTAAGTGCCACAGAGTATAGTGGAAAGAATAATGTGCTCCTGAGCCAGGAATTGCTGGGTTCTGATTCTTTGTAAGCATTGTGTTACTTTGGCAATTTATTTCAGTTTGGTTTCATTATTATTATTATTATCTTTTTTTTAGGGCTGCACCGGAGGCAAATATAAGTTTCCCAGCTAGGAGTCAGTTCAGAGCTGCAGCTGCTGGCCTATGGCAATGCCAGATCTGAGCCGCTTTTGCAGCGTACACTGTAGCTTGCAGCAGCACTTTATCGCTGATCCACTGAGTGAGGGCAAGGATTGAACTTGAATCCTCATGGATACTAGTCAGATTCTTAACCCCCTGAGCCACAGTGGAAATTCCTGGTTTTCATTCTCTTATTCATTCAGTCCACAGTGCTAGGTGATGAGGAATACCAGTGAATAGGCATGTCTTTCACAGTTAGATGGAAGTATGGACACATATGTGTTTATAATCCACTTTGCTGTGTGCTTGATGTGTGTAGTGCAGAGGGCCATAAGACTACCTAGAAGGGGCAGTTAACCTGGTTTCAGGGAGGGCAGAAAAATTTACTCTAGAGGAAGTAGCACCTTCAATTTAAGTTGAGGTCTGAAGAGTGAATAGGACTTAGGCTCCTGAAGAGAGCTGGTAGAGTTTATCAGACTGGACAAGAGATATACTTAGGGAGCTTGGATTGCTTGGAGAAACTCAGAGTACTATGGATGGATCAGGCATTACCAGAGAGATGAGACTGAAGAGATAAATAGGGGCCAGATTATGAAGGTCCCTTAAAGAATTTATACTTTATCTTAGGGAAAATCTAGGCATCTCTAAGCTTGGGAGGAAATTAATTAAAAAGGCTAATCCTAATTGCACTATGTAGAATTCTTTGGAGAGAGTTAAAACTGTAGGCAGGGAGAATCATTAGGAGGATGTTGCAACAAACTAGTTAAAAGGGGTAAGGTGACCTGGCCTATGGTAGTGGGATGAGGATTGAAGAAATAATTAAATTTGCGGAGGTATATAGGAAGTAGAATTAAAGGACTCAGTGGTGGAGGGCTTGTGGAAGGTAAAAAAGAGGAGTTAAGGGTGTTGATTAGGTTTATGGCTTGGGCAATTGAGGGAATGAATGGGTACTGAAATAGGAAGCACAAGTGGAGGATCAAGCTATGGAGGAAGATGATGAATTTACTTATAAAAGAGTGCCTAGAAGGATAAAGAGGGTATAAGCCAGAGAGTGGGATGTATAATTTACTTTCAAAAGTAAAACAGGAGTTCCCGTCGTGGCTCAGTGGCTAACGAATCCGACTAGGAACCATGAGATTGAGGTTTCCATCCCTGGCCTTGCTCAGTGGGTTAAAGATCCGGTGTTGCGTGAGCTGTGGTGTAGATTGCAGATGCAGCTTGGATCCCGCGTTGCTGTGGCTGTGGCGAAGGCCGGCTGCTACAGCTCCTGTTAGACCCTTAGCCTGGGAACCTCCATATGCCGCGGATGCGGCCCTAGATAAGGCAAAAGAAAAAGCCAAAAAAAAGAAAAAAAAACTAAAGTAGAACAGTTCTTGTTAATGATAAGGCTTAAAGATTTGACCTTGGGATGGGTGTTTGAAGAGTGGAAGTGAAGGTATATAGTGGTGAGGGAACTGAGAGGATTTATCTATTAAAAAAAGTCTAAGGGTGTGTCTGCCTTAAGGCATAGGATCCTGTTTTGGATAATCTCAAGATTTGCAGTGTTTGATCTTAGGAAATAGATATGAAAAATTTCAAATAGTATGTTCTTAATAACATTGTCTTAAGTTAAACGTGCAAACAAAAAAGCCAAAACCGCCCATAATAATAAAACATTTTTTTCTAAACAAAGCAGGAGAGTGTTTAATCACTCTAGCCTCATCTTGTATTTTACTTTTTTACAATCCTGGAATTGTCCTCCTTTGCAAAAGGGTGTTTGAACAATGGCGTTTATCTTTTGTCTTATTTTTTTTGGGGGGGGTGCTGCACCCACAGCATAAGGAGGTTCCCAGGCTAGAGGTTGAATCAGAGCTGAATCTGCTGACCCATGCCACAGCCGCAGCAATGCGCAGGATCCGAGCCACATCTGCGACCTACACCACAGCTCATGGCAACGTCAGATCCTTAACCCACTGGGAAAGGCTAGGGATCAGACCTTCATCCTCATGGATGGTAGTCGGGTTTGTTAGCTCTAAGCCACAATGGGAACTCCTGAACGCTGGCATTTAGAAAGCAAGATGCGGGTGCTAGGTGTGCTCATTGCTCTTGGGTGTTATTGTTTCTAGGCCTTCTCAGCAGAGCTATGAGATATATGTGGGTGTACTAACCCACGTATACACATCTACAGTCAGTTCTACTATAATATAACATGTGTGTTCCTAAAAATCACTGCCCTGCAAAGGTGCATAATAAAACCATGGGGCTCGTGGCATCAGTGGAGCTCTAAGAACAATACTCAAAACCTTTGTCAGTGACACATTAAAGAGAAAGGATTGAAATCTGACAGACTTACTTACAACAGCAGCCATAGTTTGAGACACGTCAGATGGTTAAGTGATAATGAGTAAGTGTAGCTCTGCTATGAAAAATATATGAGGTTTGTTTTTGTAGGTGAGTTTTGGAAGGGTTGTGGCTTGTGAGTTATTATGAAGTAGTGGATAAGGAGTTATCTGAAATCAAATGAAACAACACCAGACGCGGATGGATGTAGCTTATAACACAACACTGCTATGTTATAGACTGTGGTAGATCATTTTCATTTGAGTCATTTCTCCCTTTGTTGCCTTGCAATTTATTCATTTCTGTAATAATTTTTAAACTATTTCTTTTTTGAATTCAGCCAGCTTTTAAAATTTTTCATTTTTAATTTTTCAATTTGTCTATTCAAAGTGATTTTCATAACCTCAAATGCTCATTTGTGTATGCTTAACCCAATTATTAATGTATTACTAATATATTAGTATATTTTATTCATTTGGAAAACTGACTTACCAATTTTTTTTTCCTGCCTTGAGGTTGTTTTTGGTAAGGAATTTTCCTTACTTGATGTGTCAAATTCTGTTTCCTGATTTTTCTGGATTTCACTTTTGTTGATTTTTATGATATTGGGGGTTTTTACAGTATTCCTAGTTTAATGGTGCCCTCTTCTGTCAGTATGGAACAATCCTGTTACTTCTGTGGTTTTTATTTGTTTGTTTTAAAGTTGGGGAAAAGGATTGTGAGACTTCCAAATTTGTGATTCGTTTTGGTCTTTCAAGATGTTTTCTCCTCTTCCTTTTCCCCTTTATCATCCAATTGCCACAAGGTACTTTTTCCTTTCTTGTGCCTGTTTTCTCCCAGAAGCCATGTGTTTCATGGTTGTACTCCTTTACCTGGCATCTTGTCCTTTAAATCACCAGAACTTTAAACTTCCTTCCCTGTACTCAGTTTTCTGATCTGCCCATTTCCCCAGTATTTTCCCAGATTAGGGTGGGCTTCATATTTTTGGTGGTCCTTGCAAATGACCCTTAGGCCCATTTGCTGACACCAGGCCTTGAGTGGGTTTAATATTTTTGATGGTCCTTTCAAATGACCTTTAGGCCCATTTTCTGGCACCAAGCCTGAGAGATCAAGAACTGCGGTGAGTTGATTTTTCTGTTTTCATTCATAGTTATTTTGTAGTTTTTTGGGTGTTTTTTGTTTTTTTTTGCTTTCATCTTAAGGCTATACTGAAAGCTTGGGTTTTGTGTAGAATTTCCCTTTCCCTCCTTTTTTTTTTTTTTTTTCATATGGTTTAGGGGGAATATTTTTAGTTATCCAGATAACGCTACCCCATTGTCCTCACTAAATAAGAGTCTCTACTTTTGGGGGAGGGGGAACAGGAATCTATCGTCTTATGCTGTCAGTGCTACAAAAGTTTTAGTTATGAAAAAGACATTCGTAGCCAACTTCCACTGGTGAGCTAAAGACTTTGGAAAAAAGTACCTTAGTAGAAAAAGCTAATTATCAATACTCTTACTTCATTCTCCTAGCATGCAAATGCAGGTTCTAGGTTCATTGCAAGGGTCTTAAGTATATTTTCCTGCAAAGTAAGATTAAGTCAAAGGTTCATTTCTGTAATGTTGATTAGAAATGCCTTGGTTTTATTATAACCATGAGTTATAGGCATATATTCAACTCAGGACTTCTTTGGTACTTCTTTATTCTAATGGCAATCTAATGCGTGAAGTTTTTGGAAAAGGTAACTTCTGAACCTGGGAATTGATCTGACAGATGTTCTCTTCTTGGAAAGTTAAATTATTTATATCTCTTTTTATTCTTTTTTCTTTTTTTCAAACTCTTTTAGCTTTCTCAGTTAAAATAGTTAAGACCCTTGCAATGAACCTAGAACCTGCATTTGCATGCTAGGAGAATGAAGTAAGAGTATTTATAATTAGTTTTTTCTTCTACAGGGTACTTTTTTTTTTTTTTTAAGGGCCACATCTATGTCATAATGGCATATGCCATTCCAGGCTAGGGGTCAAATCGGAGCTACAGCTGCAGGTCTACACCATAGCTACAGCAACGCAGGATTCAAGCCGTGTCTGCGACCTACACCACAGCTCATGGCAACGCCAGATCCTTAACCCACTGAGCTAAGCCACGGATCGAACCCACCACCCCATGGTTCCTAGTTGGAGTCATTTCTACTGTGCTGCAATGGGAACTCCTATTTTATGATCTTAACTACTATCCTTTGATTATAGTAAGTTGTAGGTGTTGTGTTATTTCTTGGCTGTACCCTTACTGTGTTTAATAAGATGGCACTAAATCTGTTTATTGTAACTGAAGTTATTTGGTTTTCTGTCTTATATACTTATCTGTCTCTTTTTAACATGAGAAATTAAACATAAAGCTGGAATTACGTGTGTAAATTCTTTATGCTTGGTTTCTAGAATATAGTAGTTTATAATATGTATTACCTTTAAGCATTTCTTTACCTAGAATTAGCAAGTTTTTTTGTCAGTGTTATGTTGTTGGGGTAGAAGTTGACTGATTACATTAGTTATTATACATTTCTTTTTAAAAATACAAACCAGAATTAGAAGGCATATTGACTTTAAACATTAGAAATCTTTCATAATATAAATTAAAACTTTTTGCTACTAATGTATGTTTGGAATTCTCCACCTGGCTTTTTAATAGTGTTTATTTATTTATATTTTTTGCTTTCTAGGGCCACACCTGCAGATACAGAAATTCCCAGGCTAGGGATCGAATCTGAGCTGTAGCTGCCAGCCACAGCCACAGCCACACCAGATCTGAGCTGCATCTGTGGGCTACACTGCAGTTCATGGCAGCGCCGGATCCTTAACCCACTGAGCAAGGCCAGGGATCAAACCCGAGTCCTCCTGGATACTGGTCGGGTTCATTACCATTGAGCCACAATGGGAACTCCTTTAATCATGTTTAAAGGCAATCAGTACCCTTTGCCCATCTACCTGTCTTTGGAATGAGCTTTCATTTCCTTTTTCATAGCTTCCACAAGTCTTAAATAATGTCTTGACAGGCTCTTTATATGTTATATGTGTTTTTCATTGCTCATCCCCCCCCCTTTTTTTTTTTTTTTCATCTGGTAAATATTGTAGCTGCAAGGCAGTGTCCACACCTCTGCTCCCTTGCCCCATCTTTTGGATTCTTCCTTATCTCTTCTCACTATTTGACGTGACTGGGGCATGCTTCATGGAAGAAGTGATATTAATCATTCTTTAATTTGATTATTTGAAAGGAATTGATGGGGATATATGACTTTCAAGTAGAAGACATGGATAAACATAGATTATTCTTTTCTTATTCTTCACTGTATCCTGCTTGATCTCCTTTCCCGGGTCAGACCAAATGCTGTGGTGTCTATGAAGAGCTGATTCCTGCCAGTTAGGAGGTTTGTCTTGAAATCCTTGAAGTACTTTTTAACTATCTTATTATTCTTACCATGTTTGATCTTATAATAAAGTCAGTAGATGTATACTACTATCTTGACAGTTTTATGCTTGTGTGTTAGATATGCTTGGATTCTTTTCATGTAAATTCTCAGTAAGTATATAGTAATGTATTAAATTGCCGTCTTTCAAATGACTTTTGATTTTACACTGGGATTTGGACTAAACTAATGTTTTGGAGTGAACTTAAAAATCTTTACCACTGCTGGTGCAGATCGTCCAGATCAGTAGTTCTCAATATTTTTTCGGCCATGAGATACAGTAGATGAAATTGTGAGACATGTACTCCTGTGGATCTACTTAGCAGAGAAGTAAACTATTACAGTAATTTCTAGTTGCCACAACTATCCTAGGATATGTTGTCAGTGTAACAAGCATTAGATGATGTGTGGTTCTTAGAGTAGTAGCCTTTTTTTTTGTCTTTTTAGGGCCACATGTGTGGCATAATGGAAGTTCGGAAGTTCCCAGGCAGTGGGTCGAGTCAGCTGCAGCTGCCAGTCTACACCACAGCCATAGCAAGCCTGGATCTGAGCCATGTCTGTGACCTACACCATAGCTCATGGCAGCGCTGGATCCTTGATCCACTGAGCGAGGCCAGGGATCGAACCTGCATCCTTATGGATTCTAGTCGGGTTCATAACCTGCTGAGCCACAACAGGAACTCCTTTAGAGTAGTAGCCTTAATTCTTCCCAATTCTCTTCTACTTAAGGCATACCAGAATGTAAACGAGGGTGATATTATGAGGATGATATGAAGCCCCCTTTCTTTGTTTTAAGGTTCAAAGGAGCACTTCGGAAGTATCAAATTATTTGCAATATCAATCCCAAATTGTGATATCCATCTTTCAGGATAACTCTAAGATTGTTTGGATTTCTTTTCTGTTGGTGCATATGTCTTTTGTTGTTGTTATTTGTTTGTTTTAAATAGGTTGAGTCCTGTTTTGATGCGGGTTAGACTGGTAGTCTGGATTTTACTCTTGGATTCCAATTCACTTCTGTTAAATTTTAGAGTTAGTGTTTGGGTTCCTAAAAAGCTTTCAGAGGCTTCTTCCAGTTCAGGACTTTAGGAAGTTGCAGAATATCATGAATACACTGTTCAAGCTTTTTCTAGATTCTGGTCAACATCCTTAGTAATGCGAACATCTCTTTGACACACTTTGCTTGCTTAACAGACTGTTTAACCAAAGTGATGTATGTTTGGCCATCCATTACGTTAAGAGCCTAGTGTCAAATTTTAAAGTGTGCTCATTCTTGAACTTTTTTTGTGGTCAAAATATGCTTTTTGTTATTGGGGTTTGGGTGGTTAGGATTGTAAAAATGTCAACTTCCAGTAGCTATGTGCTTGATAAGGAATATAGGAGTGTTAGGCCCTAAGTTTGGGTTGAGGTATGGAACAGATGGAACCTTAGCATTTGGGAAGTTACATCCTCCAATTGAAGAATGAAAGCACTAACAGAACATGTAATAAGTATTAAATATTAATTTAGAAGCTGTCAATATGGTGATTATAGATTGGAGGATGATAAATTGGGAGAATAAAATAGGAACTAGTAATTTATCTAAAATGCTTAATTATTTGTGGCATAATGACAGATATGTGTATCATTATGGGGAAGATGTTAGATACCATAATGAAGTAAGATGATAGTAAAGAAAACATAAAGACACTTTATTATAAGAAGTAGAAATGAACACATACATCTACACAAAAACTTGTGTATCATTGCTCATAGCAGCATTATTAACAATAGTCAAAAAGTGGAACAATGCAAATACCCATCAGCTGATGAATGAGTAAATAAAATGGGGTATTTCCATACAATAGAACATTATTTGGCAATAAAAGATGAAGTTATGGATACATGCTTGGATACACGTGTGGATCTTGAAAACATTGTGAACTAGCTTAAAGTGAAATAAGCTAGTCATAAAAGACCGTTTATTGTATGGTTCAGTTTCTGTGAAATGTTCAGGAAAGGCAAATCAATAAAGATAAAAGTAGTTGCGTCACTGCTTAGAGCTGAGGTGTGGGGTTGGATTGGGGAGTGACTGCTAATGGGTACAGGTTTCTCTTTAAGGGTTATGAAAATGTTCTGGAATTAGTGATGTTTGCACATTCCTGTGAATATAAAAAACATTCAAATATATACTTTAAGTGGGTGAATTGTATGTGAACTATATCTCAATAAAGCACTTTCCTTTTTTTTTATTTTTAGAAAGAACAGAGGCTGTATGAAGAGATGTATTGGACTTAATTGTTCTTTGGGGGACATAGGTGGAGGTGGAAGGGCATGGGGGTAATGGGCATTTCTTGGCTTCAGTGTCCTATCACACTGTAACACACATGCTGCCTTCTCTGTCTGCTGGCCAAGAATGTAAGAGATTGTGTTTAATGGGCATTGTGTAAGAACCTAGTTTTTTTTTAACCTTAACCTAGCACTGAGGCTGGAATTGTGCATTATTCCACTTGAAAGGATTAGTCTTGCCTTTAACTTATTTTTGCATTTTTGACATTAAATTCAAATGCCTTTCTGTTTTCAAGGTAGTGCATAATTGTGTTCTGCCCGTCTCTCCATCCTACACCCTGCTTTGCTCTTTTACTTTACACCTACTCACACTTGTATCATCTTTCTTACCTCCTGTAATTGGAAAGGCCCTAATTTCCTAGTTTAAGGAAGAAATCACTTTCTTCCTTAAATGCTTGCTTCTGTGAATTTAATTGATTAAAATATATTGTTTCTTCTGGCTTATTATCTTCTTCTTTGTTTAGAATTCTATCCTTTAAAGGTCTCTGTAGTAAATTTTTTTTCAATTCTAATATCACATTAAATGATTCCAAATATATTCCAAAACTTCTCATCTGGCTTTCGCTGTAGTGTTTGCCTTTTTGGTTTCTTCAACAAGTGTTGACTTTTGTTAGGAATATTGTTAACCAGTTGACTTACAGTGTCATTCTCCATCTAGTCCATTTGCCCCTGTTTCTGGGTTATTTCTTTACTAAGCTAGCACTTATTGAGCTCATACTGTATGCCAGGTAACTATGCTAAGTACACTATATGGTTATATAATTCTTATAACTAAACTTATGAAGTATACAAACTATTACTACACTGCTTTATAGATTAAGAAACTAAGTAAGGCTCAAAAGGTAATGCTGATTATTCTTGGTCTTGGTAAAGTCAGAAAAATCTTTTAATGACACATGTGGCTTTCCATTGCTGAGGATACTGTTTGTGAATGTGTACTTTCATAATGTGTGATCTTTGTATGTTTTTTTGGTGATCAGTTAAAATTTTGCAAATTTATTCCTAAATGGAGTAAATGAAGTAAAGGAGTGATTCCTCATGGAGTTCAGTATGTACTCTTCAATATCTAGGTTTTTTTCCTGTCCCAAAATGTTTTTGTGAATCATCCATGTTTGAATCTATCAGTAGTTCATTCATTACTGTTGCCTAGTTTTCCTTTATATATTTATGTCACAATTTCTCTGTTCACTTTTCATGGACATTTTGGTTGTTTTCCAGTTTGGAGCTATTACGAATAAAGCCGCTATGTACATTTGAGTACAAACTTTTGTGTGGACACATGTTTTCATTTTTTTGGGTAAGTCCCTATGTTTTACCTTAGGAGAAAACGTGAAATTGTCTTCCAAAGTAGTTGTGTGATTTTACTGTTCCACCAGTAATGAAAGTTGGAGTTTCTCCATATCCTCATAATACTTTGTGTTGTCAGTCTTGTAAAGTGTAGACATTTTAGTAGATGTATGCTGGACTCTCACAGTAGTTTAATTTGCATTTCTCTGATGAGTAGTGATATAAAACATTTTTCATTACTTATTGCGTATTCCTTGGTGTAATGTCTGATCAGATCTTTTGCCCATTTTAAATTGGTTTTTTTTTTTTTTTTGCCTTTTGTCATTTTTATGGCCGCACCCGCGGCATGTGGAGGTTCCCAGGCTAGGGGTCTAACAGGAGCTGTAGCTGCCGGCTTTCACCACAGCCACAGCAACGCAGGATCCGAGCCATGTCTGCAACCTACACCGCAGCTCACGGCAACACTGGATCGTTAACCCACTGAGCAAGGGCAGGGATCGAACCCGCAACCTCATGGTTCCTAGTCGGATTCGTTAACCACTGCGCCACTACGGGAACTCCTGTTGTTTTTTTTTTGTCTTCTTATTTCTGATTCGTAAAGAGATCTTTATATATTCTGGATAGAATTCTTTTTTTTTTTTCATTCTCACAATTGTATCTTGAATATTTTCTACCAGTATGTGGCTTGATTTTTATCTTCTTAATGGTGTCTTTCAAAGAGAAGGTTTTTAATTTTGATTAAATGCTGTTTGTCAATTTTTTCATTTATGGTACCTCTTTTTTTGTGGAATTTTTTGGTTTGTGTTTACTTTTGGAAGTTTTGTAGTTTAATTTTTATATATAGGTTTATAATCCATTTTGAGATAATTTTTATAAATGGTATGAAGTAATATGAAGAGTCGTCTGTTTGTTGCAGTACCATTTATTGATAAGGCTTTCCTTTTCTATTGAATTACCTTGGCATCTTTGTTGTATATCAGATGACTCCATGTGGACTTATTTCTGGATTCTCTTTTCTGTTCCATTGATACACACATGCACATTCACACACATCTGTATCTTTAAACAGCAGCATGCTCTGTTTGCCAACATTTATTTCTTTTCAAAATTGTTTTAGCTACAAGAATCCTTGATGGGATTTTGATTGGAATTTTCTTGAGTCTCTAGATAAATTTGGGGAAAATCAGTATCATAATATTGGTTGAGTGTTTGGGTCTGTAAACATGATACATATGTCTTTAATTTCTCACAGTAGTATTTTCTAGTATTCAAGATACTGATCTTGCCCATATATTGTTAAGTTTGTCTTTAAGTATTACATACTTTTGATGTTAAAGTGAGTGGTATTTTAAAAGTTTAATTTTGCATTTATATTACTAGTAAGTAGAAATATGATTTTAATAGTATTCATCTTGTCTCCTGTTCCTTTGCAAAACCCCCCACTTTTTAGAATATGAACATGCCATGTTCAGAGATCGTTTTCTTCTTTTTTTTAACTTCATAAATTTTATTTCAATTATAGGTGTACAAAAATCATCACAAGTCAATTTGCTAGATTTTGTGTCCCAAACCCACAATGCATCCCTCCACCCCCCAGTTGTCTTATTTGAAAAACCAAGGTTTTCCAAAGTCTGTGAGTCATTATCTGTTCTGCAAAGAAGTTCATTGTGTCTTTTTAGTTTCCACATGTAAATGGTAGCATTGGGTGTTGCTGTCTAATTGTCTGACTGGTTTCACTTCGCGTGATAACTTGAGTCCATTCATGTTGCTATAAATGTTGGCAATTCGTTCCTTTTAATGGCTGAGTAACATTCCATTGTGTGTATGTACCAGATCTTCCCTATCCACTCCTCTGTCGATGGGCATTTAGGTTGTTTCCATGACCTGGCTATTGCATAGAGTGCTGCAATGAACACTGGAGTACGTGTGTCTTTTCGAGTCATGGTTTCCTCTGGATAGATGCCCAGGAGTGGGATTGCTGAATCAAATGGTCATTCTATTTTGAGTTTTCTGAGGAGTCTCCATACTGTTTTCCACAGTGACTGCACCAATTTGCATTCCCACCAACAGTGTAATAGGGATCCTTTTTCTCCACACCCTCTCCATCACTTACTGTTTGTAGACTTTTTGATGATGGCCATTCTGGCTGGTGTAAGGTGGTGCCTCATAGTGGTTTTGATTTGCATTTCTCTAATGAGGAGCAATGTTGAACATCTTTTCATGTGTCTATTTGCCATCTGCATGTCTTCTTTGGAGAACTGTCTGCCTAGATCCTCTGCCCTTTTTTTGATGAGGTTGTTTGTTTCTTTGGTGTTGAGCTGTAGGAGTTGTTTGTAAATTTTGGAGATTAATCCCTTGTCAGTTGAATCCTTTGCAAATATTTTCTCCCATTCTGTGGGTTGTCTTTTTGTTTTGTTTAGGGTTTCCTTAGCTGTGCAGAAACTTTGAAGTTTAATTAAGTCCCATTTGTTTATTTCTCTTTTTATTGTCCTTACTCTGACAGATGGATCTGAGATGTTGCTATCATTTATGTCAGAGAGTGTTTGGCCTATGTTTTCCTCTAAGAGTTTTATAGTATCTGGTCTTATATCTAGATCTTTAATCCATTTTGAGTTTATTTTTGTGCATGGTGTGAGGAAGTGTTCTAGTTTCATTTTTTTACAGGTAGCTGTCCAGTTTTCCCAGCACCACTTATTGAAGAGGTTGTCTTTTGTCTAATGTATATTCTTGGCTCCTTTATCATAGATTAGTTGACTATAGATGCGTGGATTTAATTCTGGGCTTTCTATCCTGTTCCACTGATCTATATTTCTGTCTTTGTGCCAGTACCATACGGTTTTGATGACTGTAGCTTTGCAGTAGAGTCTGAAGTCAGGGAGCCTGATTCTCAGAGGTCGTTTTCTTTGCTTTTCTTTCTTTCCTTTTTTTTTTTGGTTGCATCTGAGGCATATGGAAGTTCCCAGGCTAGGGGTCAAATTGGAGCTGTAGCTATAGGCCTATACCACAGCCATAGCAACAGTGGATCCAAGCCATGTCTGTACCTGCACCACAGCTCATCTCATATCAGGTCCTTAGCCCTTTGAGTGGGGCCAGGGATCAAACCTGCATCCTCATGGATCCTAGTTGTGTTCGTTTCTGCTGAGCCTCAGTGGTAACCCCAAGGCTCTTTTATTTTTTTCTTTCCTATCTGGATACCTTTCTATTTCTTGCGTTATTTATTTATTATCATTTCTGTTTATTGCATTTGTTAGGACCTCTGCATTGTGAATAGAAATGATGAGAGTGGGTATCTTTTGCTTGCAGTCATAGGAGGGAAAAATCACCCTTTTACCGTTAAGTATGATATTAGTTATGGGTTTTCATAAGATGCCTTTCATTAGGTGGAGGGAGTTCCTCTCAATCTTAGTTTCCTGGGTGTTTTTTTTTCTTTTTCTTTTTTTAATCCCCCAAGAATGGGTATTTTATCATGAATAGTTGCTTTCTCTACATCTATTAAAATTAATCATATGTTGGTTTTTTTTTAGTACGTTAATATAGTGAGTTACATTGTTTGTTTGTTTATTTATTTATTTATTTATTTAGTCTTTTGCTTTGTTATCTAGGGCCGCACGTGTGGTATATGGAGGTTCCCAGGCTAGGGGTCTAACAGGAGCTGTAGCTGCTGGCCTTCACCACAGCCACAGCAACGCGAGATCCGAGCCGTGTCTGCAGCCTACACCACAGCTCACGGCAACGCTGGATCCCTGCTGAGCAAGGCCAGCGACTGAACCAGCAACCTTATGGATCCTAGTCGGAATTGTTAACCACAGAGCCACGATGGGAACTCTCTACATTTGTTTATTTTTAAACACTAAACCAACCTTGTGTTCCTGAGAAAACTCTCACTTGTATTCATATTTTCCTTTTTATGTATGTTGATGGATTTGACCTGCTACTATTTTATTAATGTTGTTTGCATCTACATTCACAAGTGATACTGGTATGTAGTTTCGTTTTCTTGTGTTCTCCTAGCCTTGTTTTAGTATTAAGATAATGCCTCATTAAATATGTTAGGAAGTGTTTATTTTTATCATGTTTTCTAAAAGTTTATGTAAGACTGATACTGTATCACTGATGTTTGAAGACTTTACCAGGAAAGCCATCTGGGCATAGAGTTTTCTTTGTGGGAAGCTTTTTGATTTTGAATTCAGTTTCTTTATTAGAGGGCTGTTCATACTCGTTTTGGTGTTACTTTCAATAGTTTGCATGTTTCACAGAATTTGGTCTGTTTCATATAAGTTGTCAAATTTATTGGTTTAAACTTGCACTTAATATTACCATATATGTAATAATGTCTGCTCTTTCAATTCTGATGTTAGTAATTTGTCTTCTCTTCTTTACCAGTCTTATCTGAGGGTTTTTTTTTTTTTTTTTTTGCTTTTTAGAGCCACAGGTGCAGCATATGGAAGTTCCCAGGCTAGGGGTCAAATTGGAGCAGTGGCTGCCTGCTTACACCACAGCCACAGCAACACCAGATCAAAGCCACATCTGTGACTTACACCACAGCTCACGGAAATGCTGGATCCCAGGCCAGGGATCAAACCTGTATCCTCATGGATACTAGTCAGTTTTCTAACCCACTGAGCCACAATGGGAACTCCTAGGGGATCTTTTTAAAGAATCGGTTTGATTTAAATGATTTTTATCTATTGTTCATTTCATCTGTTTCATTAGTTTTTACTTTTATCATTGCCTTATTTCTACTCTTAAAGTGTGTTTTTTCTAGCTTCACAAGGTGGAAGCTACTTTAGAGTACTAACGTTAAATTTGTTTCTTTTCTAACATAAGCACCTAAAAGCTATAAATTTCCAAGTGTCCTTAGTGTGTTGTTTTTGTTATCATTCAGTTAAAAAATATGTATTTTAAGATTTTCCTCTTGATTTCTTTGACCTGTGAGTTATTTCCAAATACTTGGAAAATGTTCCAATATCTTTTTGTTATTGATCTTAATTTTTTTCATGGTCAGAAAATAATTTCTTTAAGATTTAGCTCTTAAAAATGTGTATCTTACTTTACAGTCCAGCATATCTTCTCTCTTTTTGACTGTGTGCATTGGAATATACTTGTATGCTTGATTATGGCATTCGGTTAGTTTAAGCTGGTTAGTAGTGTTGTTCTAGTCTTGCATATCTTTACTGATTTTCTATCTACTCGTTTTATAGATTGTTGTGGGGAAGTGTGAAAGTCTGCAGTTATTATTATTTATTTCCATATTTAGCTCTGTTAGTATTTGCTTCATGTATTTTAAAACTATTATAGGCGGCATAGGGATTTATAATTATTTTGTATTTCTGATAAATTGACACTTTAAGCATTATGATAGATGTCTCTTTATATCTGGTTATATTCCTTCTCCTGTAGTCTACTTTGTCTGATGTTAACATAGGCACTCCAGCTTTTGTAAGGTTAATATTTTTATGGTGATCTTTTTCAATTTTATGTTTAACCCATCTATATTATATTTCAAGTGTGTATCTTTATCCAATTAGATAATTTCTACTTTTAATCTAGTCTTATATATGTATCCTTTAGTTGGAACATTTAGACCATATATAATGTAATATTCATATAGTTGGATTTATGTCTGCTATTTTGCTGTGTTTTTTAATTAGTCCTACCTGTTTGATGCTTTCTTTCTCTTTACCTACCTTTTTTAGAATGCATATTTTTTTAGCATTCCATTGTATCTCTTTTTTTGACTTACTAGTTTTATTTTATTAGTTTTTTTAGTAGTTGCTCTAGAATTTTATAGCCTGCATGTTGAATTTATCACAGTCTACTTTCATTTCTTTATGAATAAGGTAAGATCCTTACTACAGCATACTTCCAGTTTTTGTCCTCTCATTCTTTGTCCTATTTTGTCATCAATTTTATGCAACATTTGTTTTGTTAAGTATGCATTATTGCTGCTTTTGCTTTATAAACAAATATCTTTTTAAAAATTAAGAGTAAGAAAATAAATTACGTGGTAAACTTACATACTTACTATTTCTGTTGGTCTTCCCTTGTGTAGAATTAGGTTTCTGTAGTTTGTTGGAGCAGTTTTAGGTTTATAGGAAAATTGAACAGGCAGTACAAAGTTTCTGTATACTCTTCTTCCCCTCACTCTCATCTCCCCCCTTCTCTATTATTAACATATTGCATTGGTATGGAACATTTGTTACAGTTGATAAATACTGGTACATTGTTATTAACTAAGTCCATGGTTAAATTAGGGTTCACTCTTTTATACAGTTTTGTTCTTTTTTCTTGAAGAACTTTTTCAGTGTTCTTGTAGAGCAGACCTGCTGGTGACAGATTCTCAGCTTTTGTTTGTCTGAAAATGTCTTTATTTTCATCTGTGAAGGTATTATTGCTTTATGTAGATTTTAGTTTACAGTCCCCCCCCCAGCACTTTAAATGTGTTATTCTTTTGTTTTAAACTTGTTTTGCATTACTTTTGTCAAGGAGTCTGTGGTAATTTTTACCTTTGTCCTTTTATATGGTGTGTGTTCCCTCTACTTTGGGTGCTTTTAAGATTTTCTGTACTGGATTTCAGCAGTCTGATTATTAGTTATATGCCTTGGTATGGTTTCTATGTACTTATTTTTTTTTTTTTTTGTTCATTAAGTTTTTGAATATATAGGTTCAGTTTTCCTCAAATGCGGAAATTCTTTGCCCTTTCTTTCTTTTCATATTTTTTCTGTCTCCATATTCTTTCAATTACCCCACTTTTAGATTGCCCTTGATGTTCTCACAGCTCCTTGATACTCTATTCTTTCCTTTTTTTTTTTTGCTTTCTATTTTTGTATCTTGAATACAGGGATCTTCCCCCCCCCCTGCACTTTTGAATCTGTTCCTTAGTCTATTTAGTTTTCTTTTTATTTGAGATACTGTATTTTTTTATCTTTAGAAACTCATTTGATTCTCTTCAAAGTACTACTTTTTGTTTCTGTTTTTCATTAAATCCTTAAATATATTTATAGTATTTTAAAATTTGTCTTTAAAGATATAATCTCTTGTTTCTGGATTTGTTTCTTGCTTTAGATTTTTTTCCCCGGTATGAGTTAAACGTTTTTCTCTTTTCTTATATTCAGTAAGCTTTGATTGATTTGGACATTTCATCATGCCATTGTCTGAATTTTGTTGATTTCTTCTCAGTAGATATTAATTTTGTTTTGGCAGCATATTCCATTTCTTATGAAAAAGTAGTAGTAGTTTAGCACTGCTACTAAGGGGGTGATTCTGCTTTAGTTTCTGCTGATTGCCCCATGTTTCAGTGAGGTCTCTCCTCTAGTTGGAACTTGAACGTCTCTAAATTTTATGTAAGCTTTGGCAACTTTGAGCCTACTGCTTCCTAGTTAGTCATTGTTCTTTGCCTGGCCTTGTAGAGTTTCAGTTTACTCATGCAAAGCTTTGTATTCAGTGGAAAATTGTTTTGTTAAGTATGGTAGCAGTTAGCCTCATGTGACTTTTGAAAGCTTGAATTGTAGCTAGTTAAAATTTAAGTCTTTTGTGAGTGTGAAACACATATTATTTAAGAAACTTATTATGGAAAAAAGGATGTAAAATATTCCAGTTTTTTAATACCAATTATGTTTTGAAATGATAATATTTTGAGCATTTTGGGTTAAATTAACCGTTAAAATTAGTTTCAACTGCTTCATTTTACTTTTACAATGTGATTATTAGAAAACTTAAAATTACATTTTAGGCTGTTATGTTTCTTTTGGATAGAGCCACCGTCTCACTGCTGTCTACTGCTCTGGAATCCTCTCTTCAGATTTTAGGAGCACTTCTCTTCTTGAGCTCCATCTCTCTCTTACTCTCCCCCACAGTTTCCCACTACCTTAGCCTCCCTAAATTTCAGTCTCTGTCTCTTCTACTCACTGAGTCCATCATATTCTGCTGAGTCTTCACTGTAGGGACACTTTCTTTTTCTCAGATACTGCACTAATAAGCTCCTTGCTGTCTAGTGTTTTAAAATTACAGTTATTTATATCTGATCAGTTTTCTAGTTGAGTTCAGTGGGAGAGCATGTCTGGAACTAGTTACTGCATCACTGCTAGTAGCAAAATCTTTTAAAGGCATGAGTAGTTTGATGACCATATGTGAGAGCATGAATTAAAAGCACCATCTTTAAACTTCAGTTTTGATTACAAAATGAAATTCATATTTGAAAAGATACCTTGTATTATGTTTATAGATTGTTCCTTTACGTTTTTTTCCTTGTTCCGTTTTTATCTTAATCTGGATTGACTTTTAAAAAGCTGTTTGTTTTCACATAGAAACTTCTTTTCTTTGACACTGTCTTAAGCTCAGGGCAGAGGTAGCCAGTGACATTTTGATAGTTTCCAAATATAAGGCAGTAATTTCCTTCACAATTGTATTGAGTTTTCTAAAATCGAGATCTGAGAAGATGCTTAGGTTTTTAGGCCCTCAGGATTTGAAACTAGTAGTAATAGTGTTATGTCAGCAGTACTTTGGTTTCAGTTTGCGTTTAGGTTATTGATTGGGCACTTAAATAATCTAATATGGTGAGAAGTGTTAGGGAACAGATTACTTATTTTTTGGTCATTTAGATCTTCAGTTATCAGCAGTTATACTAAGTTTTGTCTCTTTGCTTGACAGGTTTTTGAGGCATTGGCAAAAAGGAGTTTTGAACCTTGGTTATTTAATTTAACCCATTTCGTTAATGTGGAAAATTACAAAATGACGGTAACTTGTGCCACAGTATAAAATATGGTGTTTAACTATTGTCAAAATGATAATGCCTTCATGGAGTTCCTGTTGTGTCTCAGCAGAAACAAATCCGACTAGGAAGTATGAGGTTGTGGGTTCGATCTCTGGCCTTGCCCAGTGGGTTAAGGATCCGTCATTGCCGTGAGCTGTGATGTAGGTCGCAGACGCTGCTCAGATCCTGCGTTGCTGTGGCTGTGGCATAGGCCGGTGGCTACAGCTCCGATTCGATCCCTGGCCTGGGAACCTTCATATGCTGCGGGTGAGGCCGTTAAAAAAAAAAGGACAAAAAAAAATGATAATGCCTTCAAAGTCTCATTTGTTTCAGAATATCCTCTTTAAAATCTTTTTTTTAAATGATCTCTCTGTGGTTTTTGTGATTTTGTATAATTTTTAGTTCTGGTAATTGTCATAAAGAAGCTTAAGATATATTTTTAAAGTTATAGAGAAATTATCAGTGTTTATCATTTTTGTCCACAGAAGGCACCTACCTGTTATTTGTCAGTATGTCTTCATATATAGGTATTGATGTGCCTTGTATATCTGAAGTGGCTCAAATGTATGAGTCCTCTGAGACTGATATCCTTTTGCTGCTTTTTAATCTGTTGCTATAGTATGCATTCATTTATTTCACTTATTTAATTTTTTTCAACAAAAGTAGTAACTGAACTGTGGTTACCCATTGCTGTTAAAGCATGCCTTAACAACAATGGGATCTAGTCCTGGCTTTCCCACTGTACTGGTTTAGGTGTGTGACCTTGGCTAGTTGCTTCATAGTGCTTCAGTTTCCTCATGAGGATAACAGTGAGGTGGTTGTTGGCTTTACATCGGTTAATATGGATAAAGTGATAAGGATACTGATTAGCATATGATAAATATGCACATATTTGCTGCCCTTAGAGTTATTGTTGTTATTACATTAGGCCTTCCCTGGACACCTTTTCTCAAATGTTAATCCTTTCCCTGTGACAGTACCTCTTTCCCAGCTTTATGTTTTTCTTGTTAAGGACTTTCCACTAATTTGCCTTACATATTATGTATTCCTTATTCACTGTGTGTCGTATGTCTCCTCCACTGGAATGTAAGTTCCGTGAAGTCAGGAATAGATATAGGAATTTATTCCTAGCACTTAGAAGAGTGTCTGGAATATGTTGGATGCTCAGTGTTTTCTGAATGGATTATATTGAATTGTGTGCCAGATATGACTAGACATTGGGGATATAAAAATTGACAAAGTACAGAGAATTTCCTAAAAAGCATGTAGTATAATAGAAGAGAACCGGATTTATAAAACTAACTATAATTATTTTGCACTCTGGAAGTGATAATAATGGTAAAGGTACTCTGAGGGTGCCCTCACAGAAGGTGTCACTGAACTGAATTCCAAATAAGAGACAAGGGGGAAGGTTGTTTCCAGGCAGAGGTAAAAACCTGACAGTTTGGACAGTGGCTTGTAGTCTACATTAACAACAGTGTAGGTTAATTAGATGTGGAGGGAGCTAGGAGGTTGTTTGAGACCAGGTTTGGGAAAGATAGCTATTACAGGTACAGGTTGTCTAGCTCTTGCTTGGACAGAACAGTGGGATTTTGGAGGTTCAGTATGTGAAATTTAATGATAACTGGCTACAGCACTAACATTTTACTTTTGATTTTATTTTTTGAAGGTGAGAGTATGTTTCATTATAGGTCGTTATAAATGAACTGTTTAACTTGGCTTTTAGAATGTTTCCTTTTAGAAACTACTTGAGAACTCTGTAAAATACAAGCTGTCAATAACAGTTCATTTATAGAACTGAGGAATTAGTATTTTGATGTAAGAAAGTGTGTGTCATTATCAAATTTGTATTTAATCAAGTTTGTATTTACCATGGGTCAAACTGCTAAACTTTAAATCCTACTGTGACACTGACACAAAACTAGTGTTAAAATACATTTTACAATAGTTTTGTTTAGAATGAGAACACATGAAAAATAGTTTAATTTTCACTTAGGGTTTTAGAAATTGGGATTTGAGAAGCTTTTTTTCTTTTCTGCATTTCAGTATTAGATTAAAAGCTGAAATTGGCTTTTAATCATGTGGAAAAAAAGAGGTCTGTTTGTGTGTGTGTGTTTAAAGTTCAAGCTTTGCATTTTTAATTCATTAATTAACCTGCCTGATGCTACTATTTCCAAGCAAAAGTGTAGCAGGACTGGATTATTCTTTATGCACTAATCCATTGATTAGTATTCATTAGTGTTCTTTTATTAGTGTGAATTATTAACTTTGATTGGTTTAATATTCATTTTTGGCATTTTTATGTTCATTTTCATTTCAGTTTCCCTTTGAAAGAGTGAAGGCTATGAATAAATTTGAATACCTGCACATTTTATGGCCGTATAAGTCACTGACTCATTGACAGTTTTTTTTCTAAATGAGAATGTAATGTAGTGAACATTTTCAACTATTTTGTCAAAACATAAATCAGTAGTCTGTGTGGTAAGTATAAGGTATATCATGTGATATAGAGGATAGGAAAGTGGGACCTAGGACACCAATTTGTGCATCTTGGAGTAGATAGAATATTATTGAAATTTACATAATCCTTCCTGAAAAAAATGGATTAGTGATATTAGAAATGCGCAGTAGGCTAATATTGTATTTTTGTTAGCCAAATAAAACAACTGACACACGTTTGTTTGTTTGCTTATTTATTTATTTATTGGGCTGCACCCTTGGCATATGGACGTTCCTAGGCTAGGGGTTGAATTAAAGATGTAGTCGCTGGCCTATGCCACAGCCACAGCCAGCGTCAGATCTGAGCGGTGTCTGTGCCCTATAATGCAGCTCACGGCAACGCCAGATTCTTAACCCACTGACTGAGGCCAGGGTTGGAACCTGCGTCCTCATAGATACTAGTCATGTTCATTACCGCTGAACTGCAAGAGGAACTCCCCCACCTGACTTTTAAAAATTTTGTTTTTCTTTTATTCAGTAAGTGTGGAACTATCTGCTAGACATAGTGTTGAGTGTTGAAATTTGTGATAATGAAATTATATTTAATTTTGATTGAGTTAAGAACAATTATAACACATGTATTATTATTTCCTTTATTAAGGAATTGGATTTTGTGAAAAAGGAACAAAGAAGAGTTTTCTGCAAGGATCACATCTAAGTGCACTTTTTGCTGATACATCATTTCTGGTAAGACTTTTTCCCTTTTTCTGTGTTATGTAGAAAATAAACACAAATGGAAATTTTAAAAAAATATAAGACTGCTTTGGGAGCTTGAATAGCAGTCATTTTGGAGTGTATGTTGGGAATTAAGGCAGATTAAGGAAATTTGTAAAATCCAGTTGAGTATACATTTATATGTGTATATAAATAAATATGTATTTATACATATATAAACTATACATAATATTGAAGTGAGTTTTTCATGTATTTTTTTCTGATACTTCTGAGATAATCCTAAATTTTTACATCTTTTCCACTTTCATCCTCCATATTTTAAAACAAGAGGAAAAAAATATCTAAAGTCCATTTTTACTGTGACAGTAAACTGAAGGCATAGAGGATTTGAGGACCTGACTTACGTGTGATGAGAGATTTTCAAATGAAAGACAAAGTGAACAAATCTAGCCATATTTCTTGAAGGGCTGAAAAAAATTAAGCAAATTTAAGACATCTTTTTAAAATGTGGGCTTTTTTGGTGACTTTTAATTTATTGTCTTAATAGCCCCTTATTTGCAGAGCTCTGGAATAGGCTGCTTACATTAGCCTAGTTAAGTGGTTCCAATATGCTAGTAAGATGTAAAGCCCTCCTCAGAAAGCTTTTGTAAGTGAAACTTCACCTGAGTTTTACCTTCCATTCAAAATGGAAAGTAAATTAATTAATACTAGAATATTTTAAAGTAATGAAATTTTGAAAAATGTTAGGGGATAATTTTTTGTGTGTTATAATAAATAAACATTAACATTCTAAATATTAGATATAGTTGATCAAGCCTGATGTTTATGTCAGGAAAAACTTGGTAAAGGTGATTAAAATATTTGCTGTTATTATAGTTTTTGTCATTTTAAGAATAGTTTTGCTATATAATGTAAGCTCTGAAATTTTTCTTGAATAATTAAATGTTAGGAAGAACTTTAGTGAGCTTACAGAATGAGTTTTTTGTTAAAATACTTTATTCTGATAGCAGTTTCTTATGGCCATATATTTTTCTTGTTAAACTTTGAAGAACAGCCCATTTTATGATATCCTTTAGTTTGGAGAGTTAGGGGGAAAAGACATTGTTTTGCCAATTGAAAAGTACCTTTCAGTCTTCTAAAACTTGTGTATGTACAGGAAGGATGGGTATAGTGAAATTCAGTTCACGTTTTAAAATATAAACCTTGCTAGTCTTCTGTAAACTTTTTAGTGTTTATTTTTTTATTTTCATCTTTTTTACATTTCTCACATATATAGGTATATATTGTTCCCTAACTGCTCAAAACTGAGTGATTTGAATTAAAGCGCTGTAGGAATTTAGCCATTCTTATTCCAGAGCTCAAGATTCTGTACCTTCTGTGAACCTCTGTGATGACTGTAGGCATAGCTTCAGCTGTTATATTTGGGTCACGTTAAAGCTTTTGAGAATCCTCTGTGATATTTCCTTCACTGGACTCTAAGGATGTAGACTCTGTCTTGTACTTTATCACAGGTTTTGTATGGTTCCAAGGTTTGTGATAGAGTTGAGAACTGTTTGCTTGGGAGTTAACTCTGAGCGCTTAGATGGAAAATGCTCTTTCCTTTAGAGTAGATTAAAATATTAACTGAAGAACCTCAGATTTATTTTCCCCAATTTGGAATTGAAGTTGGAGGAGTTGACAACAGTATTGGGTAAAATTTTTCCTACCTTCTTTCTTTTTCTTCATGTCTTAAAATTGCTTTGGGCTCGTATATTTTAAGTTTGTGATCCCCTTCAAGTTCATTTTTATATATGCTATTAGGTAAGGAATGAGGCTTATTTTTCTGCATATGAAAATCAAATTGTCCAAGAAGAATTTTTGAAAAGATTGTATTTTCCCCGGTTGAAGTACCTTGGGACCTTTGTTGGAAATCACTTGACGTTATATGTGGATCTATTTCAGGACTCTTGTATCTTTTTTTAAAGTCACAATATTGTACTGTCTTGATTACCATAGCTTTATTGAAGTCTTAAAATCAGGTAGTATTAATCTTTCAACTTTCTTCTTCTGTTTCAAAGTCGTTTTTCTATTCTAGGTCCTTTCCATTTCTCTCTATGTATTTTAGAATTAGCTTGTTACTTTCTACAAAAAAGCCTCAATGGGATTTTGATTATGAATGCCTTTATCATAGAGGCTAGTCTGGGGAGATTTAATCTCTTAAAGTTGAGTCTTCCAATGCATGAACTTGGTATCTCTCTCCATTTAAGTTATCTTTAGTTTTTCTCAGCTGTATTTTGTAGTTTGCAGTGTAAAGGTATGTAAAAGTATCATACATATTTTGTTAAATTGATCTCTGTCTTCTATTTTTATGTTACTGTAAATGGCGACTTAAAATCAGTTATTAATAGTTGTTAGTATATAGAAATATAATAGATTTTTATCTGAAGTTTTGTGATGTATGATTCTGCTGAACTCTATATTATGATTCTGATAAACTGCTGGCAGTTTTGTATATTCCTTCAAATGTTCTGTGTAGACCATTATCTTGTCTCGGAATAAAAACTTTTACTTATACTTTTTCAATATTTATACTTTTTATTTCTTTTTCTTGCTTTATTGCATTGACTAATTGTCTTGGTGCAATGTTGAATAAAAGTAGTGAGCTGACCTTGTTGTCTTACTCCTGATCTTAGGTCAAAAACATTGTTCTTTCACCATTAAGTATGATGTTAGCAGTAGGTTTTTTATAGCTTAAAGTACTTAATATTTTAAATTTTTGTCTCTCTGCATCCTGCAAAATTCATTATATTGTGTTTGTTTACATGGAGTTAAAGAATATTTTAGCTCCTTTGTGAATTTTTTTGAATCTATATGATTTCCAAATTTTTGAGTAATTTTCCAGGTATTTTTCTCTAATAGGTTTTTAATTTAATTCTGTTGTAATCAAAAAACGTACTTTGTATGTTGATTATAGAGTGCAGAATGTTAGGTCTGTGTTAGTGCTTTGTGTGCATTTAAGAAGACTACATAGTCTTTGTTGTTAAGTGGAGCTTTCTAAAAATACTTAGGTAAAATTTATTGATAGAGTTTTTCGAGATTTATCCCTTCTTATTTTCTATTACAGAATTGTTACAGAATAGCTTTGTTGTAATTGCTAAGAGAATAGTGTGGAAATCTTAAACTTGAATTGTGGGTTTGTTTATTTTTCCTTTCACTTTACTGGTTCGTATATTTTGAAACTATTAATAGGTGCATGCATGTCTCATCTTTTTATGTATTCTTGATGAATTGGGTCTTCTATCTTGAAATATCCCTCTTTATCTCTGGTAATATTTTGTGAAGTTGTTTCTGAAATAGTGTGTATAGATTCTGACAGAAAGTCTGCTGTTATTCTTACTTTGTTGTGCATATGTAACTTTTCTATTTTCTTTGACTGCTTTTTAGTCTTAAGACTTTCTCAGTGTGATGTCATTTGATTATGATGTGTTTTATTATGGTTTTCTTTGAGAAAATATTGTTTAGATTTTTTTGAGTTTTTTTAACCAAATTTAGAAACATACTGGCAGTGTTTTTTCAAATATCCCATTTACCCCAGGTGGTATTTTGGAGGGGAGAGAATTTCAGTTATTCATTTGATTTGCTTCTTTCCTATTTGTTTCATTCTTTTTTCTCTGTTTTATTTGGATGGTTATTGTCATGCCACCGAGTTCACTGAGTTTTTTTTTAAATATATAATCTGTTTTTTAAAATTAAGTATTCATTTACTTTTCCCCACAGTATATCAAATTCAGAAACATCAAGATGTTCACATTTACCTTTGCATTTTGGCTTTTGGGGCCATTTTGTATAAAAATTGGTTGTCTTTTTTTAAAAATATTTTTTATTGGAGTACAGGTGACTCACAGTGTTATAGCTCTTAATACCATGCAGTTTGTGTTTTATAATTATTTTTCATTTTGAAAGCTTTATTTCTTCCATTTCTCTCTTCGTGTTCTTATTTTCCTTTACTTTTTCTAACAAAAAAAGCTTATTTGTAATCGTTGTTTTAATGCCTTTGTCCATTAATTCTATTAATTTTATCATTCTTGGGTCTCTCTTTCCTGCTTCTTTTCAGTTTCTGTAATTTTTGTTTGGGTGCTGAACATTGTTGGATAAAGAAATTTTTTTGTACTTTTGAATATAATTGTGAACTTTGTTTTTGTACACGTATAAGTTACTTGGTATCAGCTGAATCATTTGAGGCTTTTTAAAAAAACTTTGTCACCGTTGGTCCAGAGCATCCTTTACTGTGGGATTAATTTAGTCACCCATTAACATTATACTTCTCTGAGCGTTATAATCCATTTTTAGCATTATTCACAATTCAGTATGATCTCAATGGAATTACAAAAATTTTTATTAGTTTTTGTTTTGTGTGTTTTTTTTTTTTTTTTCTATTTAGAGCAACACTCACAGCATGTGGAGGTTCCCTGGCTGGGGGTCTCTTCGGAGCTGTAGCTGCCGGCCTATGCCACAGTCATAGCAACACCAGATCTGAGCCGTGTCTGCACCCTACTCCATAGCTCATGGCAATGCCAGACCCTTAACCCACTGAGTGAGGCCAGAGATCGAACTTGTGTTCCTTGTGGACGCTAGTCAGATTTGTTTCCACTGAACCACAGTGGGAATTCCTGTTTTGTGTTTTAAAGGAAATTTTATGACTTAAGAATATCTTAAGTAGTCATGGAAAGGAAGATCAAATCAGTAGGCTTTTTCTACTCAAAGCTTGTAAATCTGTAATAGTTACTTCTGTGAAATAATGCCGCAAGGATAAACAAAAGAAGAGCCTGGAAGAGGGTCATTGTGTACATGGACGCTTGCTTTATGACAAAACTAGTACTTTAGACTACTAGAGAAAAAATTATTCAACATATGGTACTGGAACAATTGGTGATAAAGGAAAAAAATGACTCATGCTCCAGTTCATGTGCAAAAATCAATTAAAGATTGGTTTGTATATCTCAGCATGAAAGGCAGAACTATAAAACTTTAGAAGCTTATGTAAGGAGAACATATTCATGATCTCCAGACAGGCAAAGATTCTTAAAAAGAAACAAAAGTATACCAAAATAAATAAAATAGTTGATAAATTTGTTTACCTTAAATTTAAGAAATTTTGTTCTTGAAGAGTCACTGTTAGAGGGGTAAGCCAGAGTGGAAGAAGATATTTGTAACACATGCAACAGACAAATGGTATATATCAGAATATTCAAAGCACTTTTACAAGTCAGTGTGAGATAATCCAATAGAAAAATCGGTGAGAGACATATAAAGGCATTTTCTAAAAGAAAGTCAAATATTCAAGAAATATATGTGAAAAAGGTGCTCAACCTCATTAGTAATCTGGGAAAATTTAAATTAAAACTGCGAAGAGCCTCCATCATAAGCCACTAGCGTGGCTGAAACTGAAAAATAGATTGACAGTAAAGTTTTGGAGAGGATATTGAGTTATGGCAACTCAGTAAACATCGCTGATAGGAATGTATGTTATTACAGCTACTTTAAGCAGTAGTTTGTTATTTGCTTACCTTGTGACCCGGTAGTTTCTTTCTGTGACTATATCGCTGAGAGTAATGAGTGAACGTGTATACCAAGAGAAACGTTGGTAACATCAGTGGCAGCATTATTTTAATAGCTTCAAACTCAATACAGTGTTCATCAACTGAATAAAATTGTGATATATTTATATAAGACAATATATTATATCAGTAGAAATGGGTGAACTACAGCTACACACTGCACAGATGACTGTCACAAATACGTTTCTCAGTAGAAGCCAGGAGCAAAAGAATTCATAATTTGTGATTCCATTTATGCAAAGTAAATCAAAAGTAAACAGGTAAAATATGTACGTTTTATGTTTGTATGCATTATACGTTATGCAAATATATGTATATTGTTATACAAATATGCAAATATGCAAATTACTGATTCCATTGCATGCCTACCCATATTTCTATACTTCTTTTCATATTCGTCTAGAAATCTGATTCTGAATATAGTGGTATACTCCAAATCATGTTTATCTTTATGAAGACTGGACCTAGAGCAGCATTTCTTTTCAGGTTTCATTCATTCAGGTGATAGAAGGTTAAAAGTTTACTTATGTACTTTTTGTCTGTATGGATTTGCCTATTTGAGGCATCATAAAATAGAATTATACAATATGCAGCCTTTTCTATCTGGTTTCATTCACTTAGCGTAATGTTTCCAAGGTTCATCTGTGTTAAGTATTATCAGTACCTCATTCCTTTTCTGGCTGAATAATACTGTATTTTATAGATATACCACATTTTATTTATTCATTGAATAGCTGATGGATATTTAGTCTACACTCACCTTCTCTTGGCTCCATTCCCACATACAGGGTACCACTTGCAGCACTGTTCGTAGTGGCCTTGAGTCACAATGATTTCTTTACTTTCTTTTGATAAATTTATAGCATTTGAATTGCTTTTCAGGCCAGAATATACATTATGATACCCAGTGATTTGTTAAACAGTCCCTTTTTTTAGTCAGTAAGGAATTATTTTTTCAATGCTATCTGTATTTAGTACTTTTATTGCTCTTATTTCTTGAATCAGATGCGAATGTTCTTGAGTTTTACCTAGAACTTACAACCTAAGTCAGAGTTTTAAAAAGTCACCCTACATGTGTGTAAGGCATTATCTTTATGGAAGTTATATAATACAAGAAAATTGAATTTTCAAGTAATGGCTATAAGTATATGACTTTATAGTCAAAGTAAAGTTTGTTTTTCATGTTGAAACACTGACTAGTAAGCAATATTATGTCCATAGATCATATCATTTTATTTTAAAAATGTGTAATTAGATACGGCATGTGTAATTCTCACTGAAATGGAATGGTTTAGTCATTTTCTGTGAAACAGTAGTTAAATAGTAGTCTTTAACTTATTTATTTATTTATTTATTTTTTGATGATGCAGCATAGTTGTTTATTTTGTTAGTTCTACAGAATTTTACATTTCTTGTACATACAAACTGTATCTCTATTTCAAAATCAATTGCCTAGATGTTACATAGTAGGTGTTCAAGTAAATAATGAAATGAAATACGTAAACAACTGAAACTAAAACCAGGTAAACTAAATAATTTAGATTGCATTTCACACATGGTTCTTACTTTAATTGCACTTTGTATATAGTAATTTACCAAAACAAGTTGTTTGACTTTTTAAAAAATAAGAATTAGCAGTTCCCATCATGGCTCAGGGGTTAACAAACCCAGCCAGTATCCATGAGGATGTGGGTTTGATACCTGGCCTTGCTCAGTGGGTTTTAAGGATCTGGCGTTGCTATGAGTTGTGATGTGGGTTGCAGACGTGCCTCGGATCTGGCATTGCTGTGGCGTAGGCCAGCGGCTATAGCTCCGATTCATCCCCTAGCCTGGGAACCTCCATATGCCACAAGTACATCCCTAAAAAGACAAAAAAAAAAAAAAAAACCCAAACAAACAAAAGGAATCAGACATAAATCTATATGACAATCTATGGCATTCTCCACTGACAGAATTGCTTTCAAATTCCTCTTATGCTGTAGTGATTCTATTTTTCTTCCTGGCGCTCAAGTACAGGGATAATTGTCATACATCACATTATGTAATTATTCTCTAACAATTGGATATCTTAATTTCCTGTGGGTTGTCTGATTTGCTTTTTTTTTTCATAACAGTGAGTTTTATTTCAATTATAGGTGTACAAAGATTGTCACAAGTCGATGTGATACATTTTGTGTCCCAAACCCACAGTGCATACCCCCACCCCCAGATTGTTTTATTTGAAAAACCAAGGTTTTCCAAAATTTGTGAGTCATTGTTCTTCAAAGAAGTTCATCGTGTCACTTTAGTTGCCACATGTAAGCAGTAGCATTGGGTGTTGCTGTCTAATTGTCTGACTGGTTTCACTTCGCATGATAATTTCTAGGCCAATCCATGTTGCTATAAATGTTGTTAGTTCGTTCCTTTTAATGGCTGAGTAATAATCCATTGTGTGTATGTACCATATCTTCCCTATCCATTCCTCTGTCGATGGGCATTTAGGTTGTTTCCATGACCTGGCTTCTTTCCTCTCTAGCTGCTTTAGATGTAAGGTTAGGTTGTTCATGTGAGCTTTTTCTTGTTCCCTGAGGTAGGCTTGTATTGCTATATACTTTCCTCTTAGAACTGCTTTTGCTGCATCCCAGAGGTTTTGGAGTGTCGTGTCTTTGTTGTCATTTGCTTCTAGGTATTTTTTAATTTC
>PVHT020001750.1:46005-63550 GCA_004024745.2 Catagonus wagneri | reverse complement strand
CATTATGTAGTGCCCTTCCTTGTCTCTTAAAATGTTCTTCATTTTAAAGTCTATTTTGTCTGATAGGAGTATTGCTACTCTGGCTTTCTTTTGATGCCCGTTTGCATGGAATATTTTCTTCCATCCTCTCACTTTCAATTTGTATGTGTCTCTAGAAGTGAAGTGGGTCTCTTGAAGACAGCATATATATGGGTCTTGTCTTTGTATCCATTCAGCTAGTCTATGTCTTTTGGTTGGGGCATTCAGTCCATTAACATTTAAGGTAATTATTGATATATATGTTCTTATTGCCATTGTATTGACTGTTTGGTGTTTTTGTTGCCCTTTTTTTTACCTTGAAGTTTTAATATAAGAGTCTATATACAAATGAGATTGTTTTAAGCTGTTGGTTTCTTAATTGCACCTGTGTCTCCAGTGACCTGCATTTGTGCTCTCTTCTCACGATTTCTGATTTTGGTAGCATAATTGTGCATGGATGATTTAGTATCTACTGTATATATGCCTTTACTGGTGGACCTTGCCATTTGTGATGTTTTTGTTTCTGGTTGTGGCCTTTTCTTTTCTGACTAGAGAAGTTCCTTTAAGATTTGTTGTAAAGCTGGTTTAGTGTTGCAGAAATCTCTTAGCTTTTGCTTATCTGTAAAGGTTTTGATCTCTCCTTCAAATCTGAAAGACAGCCTTGCAGGGTAAAGCAATCTTGGTTGGAAGTTTTTCCCATTCATCACATTAAGTGTATCATGCCACTCCCTTCTGGCCTGTAGAGTTTCAGCTGAAAAATCTGCTGATAACCTTATTGGGGTTCCCTTGTATATCATTTGTTTCTTTTCCCTAGCTGCTTTCAAAATTTTCTCCTTTTCCTTAATTTTGGTCATTTTGATTAATATGTGTCTCGGGATGTTCCTCCTTGGGTTTATTTTATATGGTACTCGTTGTGCTTCCTGGATTTGAGTGTGTGGTTCCTTTCCCATATTAGGGAAGTTTTCGGCTATAATCTCCTCGAATATTTTTTCTGTCCCCTTCTCTCTCTCTTCTCCCTCTGGCACCCCTATAATACGGATGTTTGTACGTTTAACATTATCCCAGAGTTCTCTGAGACTCTGCTCATTTCCTTTCAATATTTTATCTCTTTTCTCTTCTGCATTAGTGATTTCCACTAATCTGTCCTCCACCTTGCTGATTCGTTCTTCTGCCTCCTGTATTCTACTGTTGGCTGCTTCTAAGGAATTTTTTATTTCAGTGATTGTATTTTGCATCTCTTCTTGTTTAATTTTTACATCTTGTATTACTTTGCTCAGTGTTTCCTGTAAATTATCAATCTTTGCCTCCAGTCTATTTCCAATGCCTTGCATCATCTTCAGCATCAACAGTCTAAAGTCTCTTTCTGGGAGGCTGATAATCTCCTCATCACTGAGCTATTTTTCTGGGCTTTTCTCCTTCTCCCTTATCTGAGTTAAAGTTTTCTGTCTTTTCATTTTTGTAGGTTTTTGGTGTGATGACCTTTTTGCTGACAACAGAGTTGTAGCCTCTCTTAGATCTGGCGTTTGCGTCCCCTGTGGCTAAAGTTGGTATGGAGGGGGTTGCTGTAGGCTTCCCGATGGGAGGGAGTGGTACCTGTCCACTGGTAGGTGGGGTTGATTCCTCTCCCTCTGATGGATGGGGCTTTGTCTCTGGATGAGATTAGAGGCTGGCTGTGTGCCTGAGGGGTCTTCAGGCAGCCTGTTTACTGATGGGTGGGGCTGTGATCCCACCTTGATTATTGTTTGGCCTGGGGCTTCTCAGCTCTGATAGGAGGGACCAGATATTCCCAGAAATTGCCACCTTCAAAGAAATGCAGGCTGCTGAATGTCCCCGAGAGCTTCACCTCCAATGGCCTTCCCCCACAACAAGGCACAGTCACCCCTGATTTCCCAGAAGATCCTCCAAGAATTGCAGTCAGGTTCCACCCAGATTCCTATGGAGACTGCTTTGCCCTGGGACCCAGTGCACGTGAAAGTCTGTGTGTGCCTTTCAAGGATGGGGTCTCTGTTTCCCCCAGTCCTGTGGAGCTCCAGCACACAAGCCCTGCTGGCATTCAATGCCAGATGCTCCACGGGCTCTTTCTCCCTGTGCCCGATCCCCAGGCGCGGGGGGTTGACGTGAGGCTCAGAACTCTCAGTCCTGTAGCTGAGTCTCTGTGATGCAGTTACTTTCCAGTCTGTGGGGCTTCCCACCCGGGAGGTATGGGGTTGCTTCTATTGCGTAATCGCCCCTCCTACCTCTTGATGTGGTCTCCTCTTTGTCTTCTGGAGTAGAATATCTTTTTTGGAAGTTTACAGTCCATTTGGTTGAAGGCTGCTCGGCCTTTGGTTGTAGTGTTGTTGTTATTTGGGAGAGAAGTTGAGCTCCAGTCCTTCTATTCCGCCATCTTAATCCAATCCTTCACAGTCATTTTTAATGTTACCGAAATTTCCTGTTAAGTGGCTCTCAGAATTTGGGGCTACTTAGCATAATGATAAAAGGCAGGGGCCTTGGTGTCAGAGTGCCTGTTCCACACTGCAGCTGTGTGGCCCTGGGCACACGACTTCACCTCTTTGACTCTCAGCTTCCATATCGTCAAGTTGGTAGTCTTTAGTTTAGAATTTGAATTTTGGTCTGTATTTGTACACAGTAATGAAAATATCCTCTTTTATTCTATTTTTTTATTTTTATATTATAGCTGGTTTACAGATTTCTGTCAAATTTTTCAACTGTACTACGTGGTGACTGGTTACATGTACATATATGGATTTGTCTCATGTGATTAGACATAGTTAGTTCCCTGTGCTATACAGCTGGATCTCCTTGCTTTTCCATCACTGAAGCACTAGTTAAACCCATTCCCTCCCACCCCCTCCACACCCTCTTGGCAACCACAAGTCTGTTCCCCAAGTTTGTGATTTTCTTTTCTGTTGAAAGGTTCATTTGTGCAGTATATTAGATTATAGTTATAAGAGATATCATGTGGCATCTGTCTTTCTCCTTCTGACTTGCTTCACTCAGTATGAGGGTCTCTAATTCCATCCATAGTGCTGCAAATGACATTATTTTATCCTTTTTTATGGCTGAATAGTATTCCATCGTGTATATATACCACATCTTCCTAATCCAGTCATCTGTCGATGGACATTTGGGTTGTTTCCATGTCTTGGCTATTGTGAATAGTGCTGCAGTGAACATGTGTGTGCAGGTGTCTTTTTCAAGGAAATTTTTGTCCGGATATATGCCCAAGAGTGGGATTTCTGGATCATATGGTAGTTCTATGTACAGTTTTCTAAGGTCCCTTCATACTGTTTTCATAGTGGTTGTACCAGCTTACATTCCCACCAACAGCGCAGGAGGGTTCCCTTTTCTCCACACCCCCTCCAGCATTTGTTGTTTGTGGACTTGTTAATGATGGCCATTCTGACTGGTGTGAGGTGGTATCTCATGGTAGTTTTGATTTGCATTTCTCTAATCATCAATGATGTTGAGCATTTGTTCGTGTGCTTGTTGGCCATCTGTATATCTTCTTTGGAGAAATGTCTATTCAGGTCCTTTGCCCATTTTTCAATGGGGTTGTTGACTTTTTTGCGGTTGAGCTGCATCAGTTGTTTGTATATTTTAGAGATTAAGCCCTTATCACTTGCAGCATTTGAAAAAATTTTCTCCCATTCTGTAAGCTGTCTTTTAGTTTTCTTTTTGGTTTCCTTTGCTGTGCAAAAGCTTGTCAGCTTGATCAGGTCCTATTGCTTTATCTTTGCTTTGATTTCTGTTGTTTTGGGAGACCAACCTGAAAAAACACTTGTAAGGTTGATGTCAGAGAATGTCTTGCCAATGTTTTCTTCCAGGAGTTTAATGGTGTCTTGTCTTATATTTAAGTCTTTAAGCCATTTAGAGTTTATTTTTGTGCATGGTGTGAGAGTGTGTTCTAGTTTCATTGATTTGCATGTAGCTGTCCAAGTTTTGCGGCAGTGCTTACTGAAAAGACTGTCTTTTCCCCATTTTATGTTCTTGCCTCCTTTGTCAAAGATCAATTGGCTGTAGGTGTCTGGATTTATTTCTGGGTTCTCTATTCTGTTCCATTGGTCTGTATGTCTGTTTTGGTACCACTACCACACTGTCTTGATTACTGTGGCCTTGTAATATTGCCTGAAGTCTGGGAGAGTTATGCCTCCTGCTTGGTTTTTGTTCCTCAGGATTGCTTTGGCAATTCTGGGTCTTTTGTGGTTCCATATAAATTTTGATTGTTTGTTCAAGTTCTCTGAAGAATGTCATGGGTAATTTGATAGGAATTGCATTGAATCTGTAGATTGCTTTGGATAGTATCGTCGTTTTTACTATATTAATTTTTCCGGCCCATGAGCATGGACTGTCTTTCCATTTCTTTGTATCTTCTTTGATCTCCTTGAATAATGTATAGTTCTCTGCATATAAGTCTTTCACCTCCTTGGTAAGTTTTATTCCCAGGTATTTGATTTTTTGGGGTGCTATTTTAAAAGGTAAAATATTTTGGTGTTCTTTTTCTAATACTTCATCATTATTATATAGAAATGTGATTGGTTTCTGAAGATTAAGCTTATATCCTGCTACTTTGCTGAATTTGTTGATCAGTTCAAGTAATTTTGGGGTTGAGTCTTTGGGGTTTTCTATATGTAGTAAGATGTCATCTTCATACAGTGACACTTTTACCTCTTCTCTTCCTATTTGGATGCCTTTTATTTCTTTTGTTTGTTTGATTGCTGTAGCTAGGACTTCCAATACTAAGCTGAATAATAGTGGAGAGAGTGGGCATTCTTGTCTTGTTCTAGCTTTTAGTGGGAAGGCTTTCAGCTTTTCTCCATTGAGTATTATATTTGCTGTGGGTTTTTCATATATGGCCTTTATTATGTTAAGGAATGTTCCCTGTATTCTCACTTTGATAAGAGTTTTGATCATGAATGGATGTTGGACTTTGTCAAATGCTTTTTCTGCATCTATTGAGATGATCATGTTGGTTTTGACTTTTCTTTTGTTAATGTGGTGTATGATGTTGCTTGATTTGTATATGTTGAACCATCCTCATGCACCTGGGATGAATCCCACCTGGTCATGGTGTATGATCTTTTTGATGTGCTGTTGGATTCGGTTGGCTAAAATTTTGTTGAGAATTTTTGCATCTATATTCATCAAAGATATTGGCCTAGTTCTCATTTTTTGTGGTATCTTTGGTTTTGGAATTAAGGTGATGTTGGCATCATAGAAAGTCTTTGGGAGTGTTCCTTCTTCTTCAACCGCATGGAAAAGTTTAAAGAGGATGGGTATGAGTTCCTCTTTGTATGTTTGGTAGAATTCACCTGTGAAGCCATCTGGTCCTGGACGTTTATTTGTAGGGAGTGTTTTGATGACATACTCAATTTCATTTCTAATGATTGGTCAGTTCAGTTGATTTATTTCTTCTTGATTCAGCCTAGCCAGAGCTTTGTCAATCTTACTTACCTTTTCAAAGAACCAGCTCTTGGATTTATTGATTTTTTTCTACCTTTTTTTGAATCTATTTTATTGATTTCCTCTCTCATCTCAATGATTTCCTTCCTTCTGCTGACTTTAGGGTGTTTTTGTTTTTCTTTTTCTAATTCATTTAGGTGATGGGTTAGGTTGTCAATTTGAGATTTTTCTTCTTTTTTGAGGAAAGCCTGTAATGCTGTGAACTTCCCTCTGAGCACTGCTTTTGCGGCATCCCATAGATTTGGGGTTGTTGTGTCTTCATTCTCATTTGTCTCAAGGTGTTTTTTTATTTCTTTCTTGATTTCCTCATTGACCCATTCGTTTTTTAGTAGCATGGTGTTTAGTCCCCATGTAGTAGGTTTTTTCTCATTTCCTTTCCTGTGGTTGATTTCTAGATTCCTGCCTTTGTTGTCAGAGAAGATACTTGAGATAATTTCTAAACTCTTAAATTTGTTGAGATTAGCTCTATGCCCCAGTATGTGATCTGTCCTTGAGAATGTTCCATGTGCACTTGAGAAGAATATATATTCTGATTTTTTTGGATGTAATGTCCTGAAAATGTCAATTAGGTCTAGCTTTTCTATTGTGTCATTTAGGATCTCAGTTGCCTTACTGATTTTCTGTCTAGAGGATCTGTCCATTAATGTGAGTGGAGTGTTAAAGTCTCCTACAATTATTGTATTGCAATGTATTTCTCCTTTTATGTCTGATAGTACTTGTTGTAGGTACTTGGGTGCTCTTATATGAGGGGCATATATATTGACAATTGTTATATCCTTTTCTTGAATGGATCCTTTAACCATTAAATAATGCCCTTCTTTGTCTTTCTTTATGGCTTTCATCTTAAAGGCTATTTTTTCTGATACAAGTATTGCCACTCCTGCTTTCCTTTCTTGTCCGTTGGCAAGAAATGTCTTTCCCTATCACCTCACTTTCAGTCTATCTATGTCCTTTGCTCTAAGGTGAGACTCTTGTAGGTAGCAGATTTTAGGTTTTTTCTTATTTATCCATTCTGCCACTCTGTGTCTTTTGATTGGAGCATTCAGACCATTGACATTTAAGGCGATTATTGATAGATATGTATTTATTGCCATTTTAGATCTTGTTTCCAGTTGATTCTATGTTTCTCCTTTCTTCTTTTATTTTTTTGGATGGATGGGTTCCAATTATTTTATACTTAAGTTCTTTTCTATTCAGTATTTGTGGATTAGCTGTTCCATTTTGGTTTATGGTTGCCCTGTTTTTTTTAAGTATGTTAACAACTTCTTATATCTGCTTGCTGTGGCCTGATAATCATATAGGCTTAAACACATCATTAAGAAAAGAAAATAAAAAAAAAGAATAAAAAAAGTTTTTTTTAATGTTTAAAAAAAAACAGAAAAAAGGAAATAGTCTATGTTTTCCTACTTTCCCGCCCCACAGTGTTGGAAGTTGTCTTTTTTTTGTAATTTAATTTAATTACATTAATTTATTTATTTTAGCATTTTCATGTTTAGATCTGTATGCTGGCTTATTTGAATGATTGCTTTCCAGTTGTGGTTTCCTCCATTCTAATTCTTACTTTTTACTTTTCTTTCTTTCTTTCTTTCCTTTTTTTTTTAAGGGAACCTTTTCAGCATTTATTTTAGAAAGGGTTTAGCATTGCTGTACTCTTTTAGTTTTTGTTTGTTTGGGAAATTCTTTATGTCCCCTTGTATTTTAAATGATATTCTTGCTGGGTAGAGTTTCTAGCTTGCAGACCTTTTCCTTTCAGGAGTTTAAATATATCTTGCCATTCCCTTCCAGCCTGTAATGTTTCTGTAGAGAAATCAGCTGGAAGCCTTACGGGGGATCCCTTATAATTAACTCTTTGCTTTTCTCTTGCTGCCTTTAGGATCCTCTCTTTATCTTTAATTCTTGCCATTTTTAAAATAATATGCTTTGGTTTGGGTCTGTTTGGGTTCAGCTTGTTTGGGGCCCTCTGTGCATCCTGTATGTTGATGTCAGATTCCTTCAGATTTGGAAAGTTTTCAGACATAATTTCTTCAAATATTTTTTCAATGCCCTTTTTCTACTCCTTCTGGAATTCCTATTATGCATAAATTGGGCCGCTTTATATTATCCCATAGATCTCTTATATTGCTTTCATGTTTTTTCATTTGATTTTCTGTCTGCTGTCCTGATTGCGAGATTTCCATTATTCTATCTTCTACATCACTAAGTGTTTCCTCTGCATTATTCAAACTGCTCTTTATTGCCTTTAGCTCAGTTTGCATCTCTGCAAATGAGTTTTCTAGCTTTTCTTGGCTCCTCCTTATGTTTTCTAGCTCCTTGCTAAGGGACTCTGCATTGCTGTTTGCATCTTCTCTTAATTCCTGGATATTCAGCCTTAATTATTCAAGTATTTTCGTTATCTCCCTTCTGAACTCCATTTCTGTCAGACTGCAGAGGTCTGTTTCATTGTTGGCTGCTTTAAGTGACTTGTCCTGTTCTTTTAACTGGGAATGGTTTTTGAGCTTCTTCATCTTGCTTATGGTTTTCTTTTTCTGTGAGTTTGGGGAAGCCACACTGTAGTCTTGTAAGGCTACTTCTAGGCAGGAGCTCCCCTTTGTATTTTTTTGGTGGGGTTACTGTTTATTTTTGGTGTGGCAGTTTGAATATTTGGTGTCTTTTTCTTTGGAGTGAGTAGGCTTTTATCTTAGTGGTACTCTGAGTGTTCTCTGGGAGAATGAAGAAATGGCTAAGGTCAACAGTTGGTGCCTAGTTTCTGGGCTCTCAATTGCAGGAAGGTGGTGCTGGCTACTCCTAGTTGCCAGGTCCTGGGAAGTGGTCATGAGCTCTAGGCAGATCTACCAGGTGTCCAGATCATTTGGCAGTAGCAGTAGCAGTAGCAGGAATTATGATTTCCCAGGGGAGTGAGAGCCATAACAGTTAGTGTTTGATTGCAGAGTCCTCTTTGAGGTGATTGGAACCACAGGCGGTGCCTATCAGAGGCTGTCTCAGCAGGCTGGAGTTGGCTCTGCCCCTCCGGTGATGCTTGCTTGTGGGTTTGTCCGAGCTCCTGGCTCTGTCAGCTGGTGTAGTGCTCCACCCCTGTGTAGAGGCTGGCTGTGTGGGGCTGGTGCTGGCTCCGCTCCTCTGCCAGTGCTGGCTCTGTGTGGTAGTGCAGGGCTCTGCCCACCAGAGATGCTAACTCCGTGGGCTGGCTCAGGCTCCTGGCTCCACTGCCTGGCACGGGGCTCCTCCCCCGCCTCCACTGGCTCCGCCCCACTTCCGCAGCTGTGTCTGTGTCACAGGCTCCACCGTCCCACTCTCCGCGCTAGTTCAAGGTGCTTCCTATGGCGGTCAGCCCCCTCTCCTCTCTTCCTCCCCAGCAGTGGAGGTTTGCCTCCCCTGCGGGACCAGACTTCCCCGGTTCACTCTGTCCTGCCTTTACACTCCACAGTCCATAGAGTATCACCCTCCTTCCCGTGTTCTGTTCCCTAGCTTATCTCCGCAACCACCACCGACCTCAGCCCTCTCCCAGGGACTAACCTCAGGAGCCTATGTCTCAGCTCCCAGGCACCGCCCACTGCCTCAGGCTGTGGTGTCTGTGCCGGTATTCAGTTCGTTTGTGTGAGTCTCTAACTCCGCTTTTCCATTCTCAGTTCAGCTGCTGTTTTTCTCAGGCTTTGAGGTCCCTCTAGCTCTGTTGATCATCAGTTAGGTGGCTTCCTAGGGTGTGGGTTCCTTTTCTTTTTCACAGCTCCCTCCCTGGGTTGCTGGATGCTGTCCTGATTCCTTTTCTCTCCCTTTTTTTTTTTTTTTTTTGTGTTGTTCTACCCAGTTATTTGAAGAGTTTCTTTCAGTTTTTGGAGGTTTAAATTAAGCAGCATCCATATGATGTTTTGTCCAAGTTGTTTTATATTTAGATGTGTTTTTTGATGTATTTGTGGGAGAGGGTGAGCGCGACCTATTACTCCTCTGCCATCTTGCCACCATTGAAAACATCCTATTTTAGAGGGAAGAAAAATGTTCCTGTTTTAAAAGTAACAGATAATTCTGTAAGAGCAAAGGATCTCTAATTGCATTGAAAATTACAATAATATATTCTTCCTCAAGTTTGTGTGACTAATAGAATGAGTGTTTTTTTTTTGTATTTTTTATGCAGGACATCATTTGTGAGTGTGTGTGTGCACATGCATGTATGTAATATAGTTGTATTGCCCCAGTACTGAAATTTGGTTTAAAATTATTTTTCATTGCTTAATTCTGAATTTTTAAGATCTCTTAGCAAGGTGGATAGTTATTAGAGTGTCTTGTGTGTTTAGATCAATATCCACCCTTGTAGTAGATAAAAATTAGAAGACCCAAGGAATTCATATTTAAGTGCAGTTAAAAAATAAACAGCATGCTACTAAAAAACATAGGTCAATGAGAAAATCAAAGAGGAAATCAGAAAATACCTTGAGACAAATGACAATGAAAATAGAACCTTAGAAGGTCCATGAGATGTGGCAAAAACAGTTCTAAGAGGGAAGTTCATAGCAATATGGGCCTTCCTCAGTAAATAAGAAAAATCTCAAATAAAAAAACCTAACCTGCTAACCTAAAATAATTAGTAAAAGAACAAACAAAACCCAGAGTCAGCAGAAGGAAGTAAATAAAAATCAGAGAGGAAATAAGTAAAATAGAGGTAAAAAAAACAATAAGAAAGTTAATAAAACCTAGAGCTGGTTTTTTGAAAGGATAAGCAAAACCGACAGACCTCTAGCCAGGCTCACCAAGAAGAAAGAAGAGATAACCCAAATAAAATAAGAAATTAAAGAGGAGAAATGACAACCAATACCACAGAAATACAAAAAAAAAACCACAAGAGAATTGTATGAACAATTATATACCAAGTTGGACAACCTAGAAGAAATGGACAAGTTTCTAGAAACATACAAGCCACCAAAACTGAATCAAGAATAAATAGATAATTTTAACAGATTGAACATTAGAAGTGAAATAGAATCTGTAATTAAAAAAAAACCCCTGCAAAACAAGTCCAGGACTGATGACTTCACTGGGGAATTCTACCAAACATGCAAAGATGAACTTATGCCGAACCTTTTCAAACTCTTCCAAAAGATTGAAGAGGACGGAACACTCCCATACTATGAAGCCTCCATCACTCTGACACGAAAGCCAGACAAAGACACTACCAAAAAAAAAAATTGCGGGACAATATCTTTGATGAATATAGATTCAGAAATTCTCAATGAGATACTGGCAAACCAAATCTAAGAACACATAAAAAGATCATACATCATGGTCAAGTTGGAGTCATCCCAGGGTCACAAGGATGGTTCAACATAGGTAAATCAAGTAAAGTGATACATCACATTAACAAAAGAAAAGACAAAACATTATCATCTCACTAGATGCAGAAAAATTATTAAATGAAATTCAGTATACATTCATGATAAAAACTCTCACCAAAGTGGGTATGGAGAGAACATATCTCAACCTATTGAAAAGTATAACAGTACTGTAGCTGACATAATACTCAATGGTGAAAAGCTACAAGCTTTCCATCTAAGTTCTGGAACAAAATGAAGATACCCACTCTCATCACTTCTGTTTGACACAGTATTGGAAGTCCTAGCTATAGCAGTCAGATGTGAAAAAGAAATAAAAGATACCCAAAGTGGAAGGGAAGAGTTAAAAATGTCATTATATGCAGAAATATATGTCATTATATATAGAAAAATCTAAGGACTCCACACAAAACTAATAAATGAATTCAGTGAGATAAGTAGGATACCAAATTAATATACAGAAATCTGAGGCATTTCTTTATACTAACAATGAACTATCAGAGAAAGTAAAAACAATTTAAAATCACATCAGGAGCAGCCTGGTAGCCTAGTGGTAAGGACTTGGTTTTGTCACTGCTGTGGCTTGGGTTCAGTCCCTGGTCTGGGAACTTCTGCATGCCATGACATGGCCAAAATAAATAAATAAAATCACTTAAAAAAAAGCCCACCTAGGAATAAATGTAACCAAGGAGATGAAAGACCTATACACTGAGAACTATAAAACATTAATAAAGGAAACTAAAGATGATTCAAAGAAATAGAAAGATATCCCATCCTCTTGGATCAGAAGAATTTAAATTGTTAAAATGGCTCATACTGCCCAAACCAATCTACAGATTCAGTGTAATCCCTGTCAAAATACCCATGACATTTTCCCTCAGAACTAGATCAAATAATCCTAAAAGTTAAATGGACCCACAAAAGACCTGGAATTGTCAGAGCAAATCTGAGGAAAAAGAACAAATCTGGAGCATAACTCTTCCAGACTTTAGACAATAACAGTAATGAAAATAACATGGCATTGACACAAAAAATAGACATGTAGATTAATGGAACAGAAAAGAGAGCTCCAAGATAAACCCACACAGCTCCAGTCAATCTTTAACAGAGGAGGCAAGACTACACAGCGGAAAAAAGTCTCTTCAACAAGTGATGTTGGGAAAAGCTGGACAGCTGCATATAAATCAGTGAAGTTAGAACATTCCCTCACACCATAGACAGAAATACACTCAGAATGGTTTAAAGAGCTAAATATAAGACATGACACCATAAAACTCCTAGAAGAAAACATAGGCAAAACATCCTCTGACATAAATCTTAGCAGTATTTTCTTAGATCCATTTCCCAAGGCAAAAGAAATAAGGCAAAAATAAACAACGGGACCTAATTCAGCTTAAAAGCTTTTGCACAGCAAAGGAAACCATCACCAAAGTGAAAAGACAACCTACGGAATGAGAGAAAATATTTGCAAACAGTGCTACTGACAAGGGCTTCATTTCCAAACAAGCATCTCATACAACTCAATATCAGAAAAACCCAAACAACCCAATCAAAAAATGGGCAGAAGACTTAAGTAAACATTTCTCCAGAGGCGATACACAGACCATCAGCAAGTACATGAAAAGATGTTCAACTTCACTAATTGTTAGAGAAATGAAAATCAAAACCACAGTAAGTTATCACCTTATACTGGTCAGAATGTCTATCACCAAAAAGTCTGTAAATAACGAATGCTGGAGAGCGTGTGGAGAAAAGGGAACCCTTCTCACTTTCGGTGGGAATGTAAATTGGTGCAGTCACTATGGAACACAGTATGGAGGTTCCTTTAAACTCTAAAAGTAGAGCTACCGTATGACTGAGCAATCCCACTCTTGGGCATATATATGGAAGAGAGGAAAACTTTAATTCGAAAAGATACATATTCTCCAGTGCTCATAGCAACACTGTTCACATTAGCCAAGACGTGGAAGCAACCTGAGTGTCCAGTGGATAAATACATGGTGTGTGTCTGTGTGTGTATGTGTATTCCATACACAATGGAATATTACTCAGCTATTAAAAATTGAAATATTGCCATTTGCAGCAATGTAGATGGACTTGGAGAAGACTGTACTAAGTGAAGTAAGTTGGACAGAGAAAGACAAATATTGTGTGATATTACTCATTGGAATCTAAAAAATTACACAGATGAATTTATTTATAAAACAGACTTATAGATAGACATAGAAAGTAAACTTAAAGTTACCGAATGGGGAAGGGAGCTGGGGGAGAGAGAATTTAGGAGCCTGGGATTAACAGATACATACCACTATGTATAAAATAGATAGGTAATAAGGATTTACTTTATAGCACAGGGAATTATATTCAGTATCTTGTAATAACCTATAACAGTAAATAATATAAAAATTATATAGCGGGATTACTTTGCTACACACCTGAAACTTATAATACTGTAAATCAAGTATAGTAAAAAAAGCTTAAAAAATAAATGCAAATAACTTATAATTACTCTTAAAATATTCTATGTTTTTGAAGGCAAGAATCATATGTAGTGATAGCAGTGAAATCCATAATGAAATTAAGAAAACAGTTCTATTTAAAATAGCATCAGGAGTTCCTGTTGTGGCTCAGTGATTAATGAATCCGACTAGGAACCATGAGCTTGTGGGTTCGATCCCTGGCCTTGCTCAGTGGGTTAAGGATCCGGCGTTGCCGTGAGCTGTGGTGTAGATTGCAGACGTGGCTCGGATCCCGTGTTCCTGTGGCTGTGGCGAAGGCCGGCAACTACAGCTCCTGTTAGACCCCTAGCTTGGGAATCTCCATATGCTGCGGGTGCTGCCCTAGATAAGGCAAAAAGACAAAATAAAATGAAATAGCATCAAAGTAATTAAAATACTTAGGGATAAATTTAAAGAAGAGCAATACCTGTACACTGAAAACTAGAAAACATTGTTGAAAGAATTTAAAGGAGACCAAGTAAACAGAAAAACATACCATTTTAGGAATTGGAAGTCTTAATATTATTAAGATTGCTGTATTCACCAAACAGATTCAGTGTAATCCATGTCAAAATCTTAGCTGGTTATTTTTGCAGAAACTGACAAGCTGGTACTAAAATTCACATGAAAATTGAAGATACCTCAGAAAGCCAAAAAAACAATCTTACAAAGCTGTAGTAATCAAGACATTTGTGCTACTAGTGTAGGGATACACATAAAGATTATTGGAGTGGAATTGAGAGCTGAGAAATAAACCCATACATTCATGGTCAGTTGATTTTTGACAAGGGTTCCAAGACCATTCACTGGGGAAAAGGTAGCCATTCTAACAAATCATGCTCAGACACCTAGAAATCTACATTTAAAAGAAAAAGTTCTTTGCTTTATATTACATGCAGAAATGGACTCAATGGATCTAAGATTTAAATGAAAGCGCTAAAACTAAATAAACCTTTTTTTTTTTTTTTTGGTCTTTTTAGGGCCACACCTGCGGCATATGGAGGTTCCCAGGCTAGGGGTCGAATCTGAGCTACAGCTGCCAGCCTACCCCACAGCCACAGCAATGACACATCCAAGCCGCGTCTTCGACCTACACCACAGGTCACGGCAACACCGGATCCTTAACCCACTGAGGGAGGCCAGAGTTCAAACCTGCAACCTCATGGTTCTTAGTCGGATTCATTTCTGCTGTGCCACAACAGGAACTCTTAAAACTATATAAACTTATTTAAAGTCTTCAAGACCTTGAGTAGACAGTGGTTTCTTAGAGATGATACCAAAACACAAGCAGCCAAAGAAGAAAAGACATGTTAGGCTTGGTCTAAATTAAAAACTTTATGCTGCCAGGGACACTGTCAAGATAGTGAAAAAAACAGCTTGCTGAATGGGAGAATATATTTGCAAACCATATATCTGATAAGGGTCTAGTATTTAGATACATAAAGAACTCTTACAGGTTAACAATGAAAAGCCAGATAACCCCGTTTACAAAGGATTTGAAATATATATTTCTCCAAAGAAGATATATAAATGGCCAAATCTTATGAAAAATCCCTAATCATTATTCATTAGGGAAATGAAAATGAAAACCACATTGAGATTCTACTTGACGTCCACTAGGATGGTTGCAGTAAAAAAAAGACAAGACAATAACAAGTGTCGAGGAGAGTGTGTATAAATATTTATACACTGCTGATAGGAAGGAAAAACAATTCAGACCCCTTGGAGAACAGTCTAGTGGTTCCTCAGAAAAGTTAATAATAAAGTTACCATGTGATCCAGCAGTACTTCTAGGCATACACCCGAGAGAATTGTAAACATGTCCACACAATAATCTGTGCACCACTGTTCACAGTGGCATTATTCATAATGTTTAAACGGTGAAAACAACCCAGACATCCGTCAGCTGTTGAATGTAAATAAAATGTGGTATATCCATAAAATATAGTATTACTCAGCCAAAAAAAGGAATGAGGTACTGATGATACGTAACATAGATGGACCTTGAAAACATTATGCTAAGTGAATGAAGCCAGGCAGAAAAGGCTGCATATTGTATAATTTCATTTTATGACATACCTCAAATAGGCAAATCCATAGAGACAGAAAGTAGATAAGTAATTTTCAGAGTTGGGGAGAAGAAGGAATGGGGAATGACTGCTAAACGGGTACAGAGCTTCTTTTTAGGTTGATGAAAGTGTTCTGGAATTAGAGAGTAAGAATGATTTCACAACTTTGAATGCAGCTAAAAATCTGCTGAATTGTACACTTTTAAATAGATCTTAATGGCATATTGAATTATAACTCAGTTAAAAATAACATAGAAATGAAAACAATGGCCTACTTCTGATCTGATTTATCATCAAATCAGAATGTTTTTCAGAGTGAGGGGTCTCATTTAATTATACCCATACAGTAAATAAACATTAAGCTGGCTATCCCAGGTAAACCGGAGTATATGTTCTCCCTACTTCTTGGTATGTTTAAGCTATTTTCTTTACCCTCATAGAAGAAGTATGAGGGATATAAAATTCTTTTGTCCTTCTTTATCAAATATAGGAAAAGGAAAAATTAAGATAGCCGTGTAATTCAGGGATACAGGAGAGAAGGTACTTGTATTTCTTTCTGTAAATGAGTACAAATGTATGTATGAAGTGCAGTGGGTGTCTATAATTCAATTAGGTCTTTATTCATTTATGTGATTTTGTCACTTCTCTGTCACTCATAGCCAATCAGTGTTTGAGTAAGGAGTTTAGTGCTGTAACATAATAAAACAGTTGCTCTGAGCTAAGGATGTGCATCATAGTAATATGTGCAGCTTTTAAAAATTACTCTTGCTTGGACATTAGTCTCAATTATGATTTGATAGTTTTGTTGTGGGGCCAGGATAAATTTATTCCTGCAAAATACATGTTTTTGCTGCTCAATTGAATCTAGTATACATTTGAGAGCTGCTACATTAAGCCAGTGAGTTTCATTGATTCATTTATTGAAATACATAGTTACTGTTGTTTTGTGTATAGATAGTAAATGGCAGTAAAAACTGAGATAACCTTAGTCTAAACTGTACTCACCTACTTTTTCCCCCCCAGGGCCACCCTGTTGATAGTCCAGAAATTGTCATTCCACTGATCCTCCAAGAATAGAGATTGGAGGAATCTATTCTTTATTACTTTCTAAAGCCACATTGAAACAACAGAAATAATGGGAAGTTAAGGAGGCCCTTAGGTTCTTGCCTATATTTGAGACTGTATCCTAGGCCAAGGGAGAAGGATGTTGTCTTTGTTGTGCAGAGTAGGATGGATTGGGAGATGGAGACTTTTAGGAGGTCAGAACTCCCACCATTAGGTGACAAATGCCCACAGCCTTTGTATTTTGACAGCCCATTCTAATGCTAGATAAATTGCCCTCTGGTGTTGGAACTTGGGGAGGACATACTGCAGTGTGGTGATTCTCTTGTACCACCACACACAACTTAGAAGAAATTATCTTAATACTCTCTTACTGAAAGGTAGCATAGACTCATGAAATTGGAGTTGCATTGCTCCTTAAAGATTTTGCAGTTTAGCTTATTTAGTGATGGGTCATACCCAACCAAAAATGTCCCTGTAACATTTTTAATTGATAGATTTTTTTCTTATTAACAGTGAATTTTATTGCAGTTAGAGGTGTACAAAGATCATAAGTCAATTAGATAGATTTTGTGTCCCAAACCCACAGTTCTTCCCCCTCCCCCCAGATTGTCTCATTTGAAAAACCATGGTTTTCCAAAATCTGTGAGTCATTGTCTGTTCTTCAAAGAAGTTCACTGTGTCTCTTTAGTTTCCACATGTAAGCGGTAGCGTTGGGTGTTGCTGTCTAATTGTCTGACTGGTTTCGCTTCGTATGATAATTTCTAGGTTCATCCATGTTGCTATAAATGTTGTTATTCTGTTTCTTTTAATGGCTGAGTAATACACCATTGTGTGTATGTACCATATCTTCCCTATCCACTCCTCTGTCGATGGGCATTTAGGTTGTTTCCATGACCTGGCTTCTTTCCTCTCTAGCTGCTTTAGATGTAAAGTTAGGTTGTTTATGTGAGCTTTTTCTTGTTTCCTGAGGTAGGCTTGTATTGCTATATACTTTCCTCTTAGAACTGCTTTTGCTGCATCCCAGAGGTTTTGGAGTGTCGTGTCTTTGTTGTCATTTGCTTCTAGGTATTTTTTAATTTCCTCTTTGATTTCTTCAGTGATCCATTGGTTG
>PVHT020001750.1:27673-45005 GCA_004024745.2 Catagonus wagneri | reverse complement strand
TTTTTTTTTTTTTTTTTTTTTTACCCTGAAGCTTTGATATAGGAGTCTATATACAAATGAGATTGTTTTAAGTTGTTGGCTTGTTAATTGCACGTGCGTCTCCAGTGACCTGCATTTGTGCTCTCTTCTCACAATTTCTGATTTTGGTAGCATAGTTGTGCATGGATGATTTAGTATCTTTACTGTATATATGCCTTTACTGGTGAGCCTTGTTATTTGTGGTGTTTTTCATTCTGGTTGTGGCCTTTTCTTTTCTGCCTAGAGAAGTTCCTTTAAAATTTGTTGTAAAGCTGGTTTAGTGTTGCAGAAATCTCTTAGCTTTTGCTTATCTGTAAAGGTTTTGATCTCTCCTTCAAATCTGAATGTGAGCCTTGCAGGGTAAAGCAATCTTGGTTGGAAGTTTTTCCCTTTCATCACATTAAGAATATCATGCCACTCCCTTCTGGCCTGTAGAGTTTCAGCTGAAAAATCTGCTGATAACCTATTGGGGTTCCCTTGTATGTCATTTGTTTCTTTTCCCTAGCTGCTTTCAAAATTTTCTCTTTGTCTTTAATTTGGTCATTTTGATTAATATGTGTCTGGTGGTGTTCCTCCTTGGGTTTATTTTATATGGTACTCGTTGTGCTTCCTGGATTTGAGTGAGTGGTTCCTTTCCCATATTATGGAAGTTTTCCGCTATTATCTCTTCAAATATTTTTTCTGTCCCCTTCTCTCTCTTTTCTCTCTCTGGCACCCCTATAATACGGATATTGGTGCGTTTAACATTATCCCAGAGTTCTCTGAGACTCAGCTCATTTCCTTTTAATCTTTTATCTCTTTTCTTTTCTGCATTGGTGATTTCCACTAATCTGTCCTCCACCTCGCTGATTCGTTCTTCTGCCTCCTGTATTCTACTGTTGGCTGCTTCTAATGAATTTTTTATTTCAGTTATTGAGTTTTTTTGCTATTGAGTTGTATGAGTTGTTTATATATTTTGGAGATTACCGTTATCTGTTGCATCATTTGAAACTGTTTTCTCCCATTCCTTTTTTTTTTTTTTTTTGTATTTTTGCCTTTTCTAGGAGCATCCGCAGCATATGGAGGCTCCCAGGCTAGGGGTCTAACAGGAGCTGTGCTGCCGGACTTTGCCACAGCTACAGCAACAAGGGATCCGAGCCATCTCTGTGACCTACACTGCAGTTCACAGCAACACCGGATCCTTAACCCACTGAGCAAGGCCAGGGATCGAACCCGCAGTCTCATGGTTCCTAGTCAGATTCGTTAACCACTGAGCCACGACGGGAACTCCTCCCATTCCTTAAGTTGTCTTTTTTTTTTAAATGGTTTCCTTTGCTGTGCAAAAGCTTTTACGTTTGATTAGGTCCCGTAAGTTTATTTTTATTTCTATTGCTTTGGGTGACTGACCTAAGAAAACATTTGTACAATTAATGTCAGAGAATGTTTTGTCTTATGTTCTCTTCTAGGAGTTTTATGGTGTTTTGTGTTGAAGTCTAAGCCATTTTGAGTTTATTTTTGTTCATGGTGTGAGGGTGTGTTCTAGTTTCACTGATTTAGATGCAGCTGTCCAGTTTTGCCAGCACTGCTTGCTGAAGAGACTTTTTCCATTTTATAACTCTTGCCTGCTTTGTCGAAAATTAATTGACCGTAGGTGTCTGGGTTTATTTCTCATTTCTCTATTCTGTTCCATTGGTCAGTATGTCAGTTTTTGTACTAGTACAGCACTGTCTTGGTTACTGTAGCTTTGTAATATTGTCTGAGGTCTGGTTAATCCTCTTGCTTGGTGTTTGTTCTTCAGGATTGCTTTGGCAATTCTGGGTCTTCTGTGGTTCCATATACATTTTTGGATTGTTCCAGTTCTGTGAAAAAAGTCATGGGTAATTTGATAGGGATTGCATTGAATCTGTAGATTGCTTTGGATAGTATGGGCATTTTAACGATATTAATTCTTCAAATGAAGGAGCATGGAATAGCTTTCCATTTCTTTGAATCCTCTTTATTTTCCTTGATTAATGTTTTATTGTTCTCAGGATATGTCTTTCACCTCCTTGCTCGAGTTGATTCCTAGGTATTTAACTTTTGGGGGGTGCAATTGTAAAAGGTATTTTTATATTCCTTTTAAAATATTTTCATTGTTAATATACAGAAATGCAACCATTTTTTGACTGTTAATCTTGTATCCTGCTACTTTGCTGAATTCATTGATCAGTTCAAAGTTTTTGTGCAGAGTCCCTAAGATTTTCTATATGTAGTATCTTGTCATCTGCACGAAGTCATAATTTTCCCTCTTCTCTTCCAATTTGGATAGCTTTTCTTTCTTTTGTTTGTCTGATTGATGTGGCTAGGACTTCCAGTACTATATTGAATAGAAGTGGTGAGAGTGGTCATTGTCTTGTTCCAGATTTTAGCAGGAAGTCTTTCAGCTTTTCTCTGTTGAGTATGGCTGTGCGTTTGTCATAAATGGCTTTGATTATGTTAAGATATATTCCCTCCATACCTGCTTCAGTAATGGATGGATGTTGGATTTTGTCAAATGCTTTTTCTGCATCTATTGAGATGATCCTATGGTTTTTGACTCTTGTTAATGTGGTGTGTGATGTTGATTGATTTGCATGTGTTGAACCATCCTTGTGAACTTGGGGTGAATCCCACTTGGTCATGGTGTGTGATCTTTTTTATATGTTATTGGATTCAATTTGCTAAAATTTTGTTGAGGATTTTTGCATCTATATTCATCAAAGATATATGGCCTGCAATTTTCATTTTTGTAGTTATCTTTGGTTTTGGTATTAGGGTAATGGTGGCTTCCTAGAATGTCTTTGGGATTACTCTTTCTTCATTCTTTTGGAAAAGTTTAAGAAGGATGGGTATAAGTTCTTTGTATGTTTGGTAGAATTCGCCTGTGAAGCCATCTGGTCCTGGACTTTTGTGTGTAGGTATTTTTATTACATACTCAATTTTATTTCTAGTGACTGGTTTGTTCATTTGATCGATTCTTGATTCAGTTTTGGCGGGCTGCATGTCTCTAGAAAGTTGTCCATCTCTTTTAGGTTGTCAAATTTGTTGGCATAGAATCGTTCATAGTATTCTCTTACGGCTTTTTGTATTTCTGCAGTCTCTGTTGAGATTTCTCCTTTTTCATTTCTTATTCTTTCTCTTTTCTTAGTGAGTCTGGCCAGAGCTTTGCCAATGTTGTTAACCCTTTCAAAGAAACAGCTCTTAGTTTTATTGAATTTTTTATTGTTTTTTGAATATTTTATTGATTTCCTCTTTGATCTTTATGATTTCTTTCCTTCTGCTGACTTTAAGTTTTGTTTGTTCTTTTGTTTCTAGTTATTTTAGGTGGTAGATTAAGTTGTTAATTTGAGATTTTTTGTCTTTCTTGAGGAAGGCCTGTATTGCTATGAAAATCTTTCTAAGCACTGCTTTTGCAGCATTTCTTAGATTTTGAATGGTTGTGTCTTCATTATCATTTATCTTGAGATATTTTTTAATTTCTCTTTTGATTTCCTTGTTGACTGATTGGTTTTTTAGTGGCATGCTGTTTAGTCTCCATGTAGTCAGTGTTTTCTCATTTCTTTTCCTGTGGTTAATTTCTAGCTTCATGCCATTGTGGTCAGAGAAGATACTTGAAATAATTTCTATGCTCTAAATTTGTTGAGGTTTGTTTTGTACCCCAGTATGTGGTCAATCCTTGAGAATGTTCCAGGTGCACTTGAAAAGAATGTATATTATGATTTTTTTGGATGTAATGTCCTGAAAATGTCAATTAAGTCTAACTTTTCTATAGTGTTATTTAGGATCTCTGTTGCCTTATTGATTTTCTGTCCAGAGGGTCTGTATTGATGTGAGTGGGGTGTTAAAGTCTCCTACTATGTTTGTAGTCCCATTTATTTCTCCTTTTATGTCTGTTAGTTTTTTTTTTTTTTATGTATTTGGGTTCTTCTATGTTAGGGGTATATATGTTGACGATTATAATATCCTCTTCTTGAATGGATCCTTTTATCATTGAACAGTGTCCTTCGTTGTCTTTCTTTATGGCCTTTGTTTTAAAGTCTGTTTTGTCTGATGAGTATTGTAACTCCTGCTTCTCTGTCTTGTCCATTGGCATTAAATGTATTTTTCCATCCCCTCATTTTCAGTTTATATGTGTCCTTTGCCCTAAGGTGACTCTCTTGTAGGCAGAATATTGTAGGCTTTTGATTTTTTTTATCCTGTCTGCCATTCTATATCTTTTGATTGGAACATTCAGTCCATTGACATTTAAATGTCAATAATTTATAAATAAATATGTATTTATTGCCATTTTAAACCTTATTTTTCAGTTGATACTATTTTTCTCCTTTGTTCCTTTCTATTTTGGTTGGGTGATTTCCTTTTATTTTATGCTTGTGTCCTCTTCTTTTTAGTTTTTGTGAATATATTTATTGGTTTTTGATTTGTGGTTGCCATGTTTTTCCAGTATGATAACCGTTCCTGTATCTGCTTGCTTTAGCCTGATAGTTGTATAAGCTCAAATACATTCTAAAAAAAAAGTCTAGATTTTCTTACTTTCCTTCCACACATTTTATGATTTTGAAGTCCTTTTTTAACATCTTCATGTTTATCCTTTTGCTCTTCCTTGTGTTTATTGTTGCTTTTACAGTAGGTTTTTTTTCCCCTTTTAGATCTGTATACTGCTTTAAGTGATTACTTTCCAGTTGTGATTTCCTCCATCCTATTTCTTGTTACTTCTTTTTTATTTAGAGGGACCTTTTCAGTATTTCTTTTAGAATGGGTTTAGTATTGCTGTATTATTTTAGTTTTTGTTTGTTACAGAAATTATTTCTCCTATTTTAAATGATATTCTTGCTAGGAAGAGAGTATTCTAGGCAGCAGATTTTTCCCTTTTACAACTTTGAATATAAGTTGCCTCTCTCTTCTGGCCTGTAGTTTGTAGAGAAATCAGCTTATAGCCTTATGGGGGTTCCCTTGTAATTAACTCTTTGTTTTTCTCTTGCTGCCTTTAGAATCCTCTCTTTAACTTGTCGTTTTTATTATACTGTGTCTTGGTGTGGGCCTGTTTGGGTTCAACATTTTGGAGCCCTCTGTGCTTCCTGTATCTTAATATCTGTTTCTTTTAGATCTGAAACATTTTCAGCCATAATTTTTTAAAATATATTTTTAGTTTCTTTTTCTTTTTTCTCTCCTTCTGGAATCTCTATTATGCATAGATTGGCGTTCTTTATATTATCACATAGATCTTTTATATTGCTTTCATTTTTTTTTTTTCATTTGTTTTTCTGTTTGCTGTCCTGATTGGGTGATTTCCATTAATCTATCTTCCAATCCAGTAAAATTCCTCTGCATTATTCATTCTGCTCTTCAGTACCTTTAAATCTGATTGTGTCTCTGCAAGTGAATTTTCTAATTTCTCTTGGCTCCTCATATTTCCTGGTTCCTTTCTAAAGTAATCTGCATTACTGTTCATGTCTGCTCTTAATTCCTTCATAGTTGCTCTTAATTACTTCAGTATTTTCACTATTTCCTTTCTGAACTTGGTGTCTGTTAGACTGCAGAGGTCTGTTTCATTGTTTGCTCCTTCAGGGGAGGTCTCCTGTTCTTTTAACTGGTAATGATTCCTGAGCTTTTCATTTTGCTTATGTTTTTCTTTTTCTGTGAGTTTAAGGAAAACAAGTACTCTAATCTTGGTGGTTCTATTTATATGGGAGAGTGCCTCTAAGTATTTTGTGAGGGCTTAGTATTTATATTTGGCGTGAGGGCTGCTTTTGGTTTTGACGCTTGCTGTCTCTTTCCTCAGTATGTACAGGAAACCCCTTGATAGGGTGCTGCACATGCTTCCAGGGAGATGGAGGCAATGGGTAGGGCTTGTAACCAGTGCCTGGTTGCTGGGCCCTTGACAGTGGCAAGGACCTGCAAGAAGGTGGCACAGGATGCTCCTAGTTCTAGGGCCCTGGGAAGTAGCAGTGACCCTCAGACAAGTATAGAAGTTGCCTGGAGCGTTTGGCAATTGCAGTGGAGGGCATATGCTTTCCCAGGGCAGTGAGAGAAACAATGGTGGTGCTCAGTTGCAGTGCCCCCCTCTACTCAGTCCTCTGTGGTGAGTTGGGCTGTAGGTGGTGCCTGTTCATGGACCCCTAGTGGTAGTGGGCTATGCCCACCTCTGAAGTCTGAGATGTCTGAGTTTGCCCCCGCCCCTATAGACCATGCAAGCAGTGTTCCGTCTTGCTTAGGCCAGTGCAGGAGGCACCCTCACCTGTAGCCCCTACAAGAGGGGCCCATTGTCCTGTAGTCCACATAAGAGGTGGCCTTCTGCCCGTGCCCCGCCTTCTGAGAGTCTGAGCACGTGCAGAAGAAGATGTTCTTATGGTTGTCTGCCCCTCCTCCTCTTGCCCTCCCCAACAATGGCACTTTGCTTCTCCTTCAGGTCCAGACCTCATCCTTGGTTCCCCAGCCCTTGGGGCCCTGCTCCTTAGCTCCTCAGTCTGTGTCCACACAGCCAACCCTAGTCCTCTCCCTGGAACTGATCTCTGGAGCCTGAGTCTCAGTGCTCAGCCCCCTTCTGAGTGTCACAGGCTGTTGTGTCTGGGGAGGTGGTACTGATGGTCTGCGCACCTCTCTCTCTCTTTCGTCCTTCTCAGTTTAACTGTTGTGCTTTTTTCTCTGAGGCTCTGAGGTTCCCCCATCTTGACTGATCTCCCCATCAGTTAGGTGGGAGTGTGAGTTCCTTTCCTCTTTCACAGCTCCTTCTCAGGAGTGCAAGCCCCATCCTGATTCCTTTCTCTCTCTCCCTTTTATTTTTTCCTTTTGTTCTATCCAGTTGTTTGGAGAATTTCTTGCCCTTTTTGGAGGTTTAAGGTCTTTCTGCCAGCGTTCAGTAAATGTTCTGTGTGAATTGTTATACATGTAGATGTTTTGGTGTTTTTCTTTTTTCTTTTCTTTGTTTTTTTTTTTTTTTTGATGTTTTAGTGTCAGAAGGTGAACACCACGTCTTAACTCCTTGGCCATCTTGATCCTGTCCCCCCAGGAACTTTCTGAGGACAGAAATGACTGTGCCCGGAAGCTTATTGGTCAGGGGCAAGAGTGGCAGGGAAAGATAGGTAAGGACAGGGCAAAGATTGGATAGGGCTTTGTAGACCATGTTTCGGGCTTATATTTCAAGAACAGTGGTAACATTACTGCATTTTAGAATCGATCTAGTGAGAATAGGGAAATTGGAGAGACGTAAGAATGCCTGCTGAGAACAATTAGTGGGCATTGGCCTAGGCTAGAGGTGGTTAGTGTCTGTGCCTGGAAATAAGAGTACTGTGGTATGACTGGAGATGTGAGTTGGAACCAGATCTTGTAATGACTTCAATCTTGTAGGCAGTGTGGAATCAGTGGAGATTTTATGAATAGGAACGATTTGCCTAGGCAAGATGTTTAGAAACATTATAGGTAGTGGTGTAACAGTTGGGTGGAGTGCGGCAGAAAAGGTGTAAATTCAGAAGAGAAATAGACTTGATGTATTTGGTTTTAAAAAATGTTGGATTTCAAGATGCCTCTCACACACCCAGCTTGATTAGTTGAGAATATGGTTGGGAATAGAGAGCTCGTTACACTAATGATGTAGCTCTGGTATGCTGGTGGGTGGCTGAATCCTTTGTGGTAGGTTGATAATCTCAGTTCCTGGTATTGTTTTTATGCATGTTTCACAATTTGAAGCATTTGTTATGGTTTTCTTAGCATTTGTAAACTTACTTTTGCTGTATTCTGGGGTAAGAATTTTGTATTATGTTATCTCAATTTTTAGACACATTATGAACATTATTATTTCAGTGTTTTTAAGATGTGGCACTTGAAGCTTAGAGAAGTTGAATATTACGCATATGGTAAGTAGCAGAGCTTACTTTCTTGAGGTTTGAATCCAGGCAGGCTCACTGCAGAATCTGTCATATGCTGCTCTGTGATTTTTGAACCAAACAAGTAAACAAAACAAAGGATGACTGAATGAGAAAGTATTAATTGAACGTTTAGGGGAAGACATGCATATTGTGCATTGATTGTCTTATAGATGTTTTAATATACATTCTCATTTACATTAACATTCACATGATCTGTGAAGTATGTGGTATCTGCTCCGTTTTAAAAATGAAGAAACTATGGCCCAGAGAGTTTAAGTGACTTGTACAGGATCGTTATTAGTTAATGGCTAGCTAATGGCAGGGTTAGGATTTAAAAATTGGCTCTTTTGATTTCGAGGTTGGTGTATTTTATATTTTACTTATTAAAAATAAGAACTATGTTGACTTAAAAATAAGAACTTCCCCTCTGGGGAGCATAATTGAATTTAACAGTTAGATACCAAACTACAGTCTTATTCTTACAAATAATTTATAGATTTTCACTGTTTAAAATTATGTGTTGAGGAGTTCTCGCTGTGGCATGGTGTGTTAAGAATCTGTCTGTTGCAGCTTGGGTCCCTGCAGAAGTGTAAGTTCAATCCTTGGCTCAGCACAGTGGGTTAAAGGATCCAGCATTGCTGCAGCTTTGGCATAGGTCTAAGCTACAGCTCAGGATCAGTCCCTGGCCCGGGAACTTCCACATGCTGTGGGTATGGCCATTAAAAAAAAAATTATGTGTTGAAATTAGAGGATAAACAGCTGAGAAAATTTAAATACTTAAAAAAAATAAATAATCCAGAGTAAGGCTTTTTTATTATTAAAAATTATTTTTGACGAGATAATGGGAAAATATTACCTAGCAAATTTGGGTCCATTTTGTAATGTCTCTGAAGACATCAAACAAAATTACAGTATTGATATTTTGACTAGCTTTTCATAGTCATAGTCCATAGATAATTGTTAGCATTTGTAAAGGACTCCATCTTGATTTTAATACAGTCATTTAATTTCTTTTTGTTTTTTTCCTTAGTTTTGAGAGGACAAATGAACATTGAGGTATTGAGGTGATATAGCATAAATGCGTCTTAAATACTGACTTCTCTTAACACCAGAGTTCAAGACTTTTGTTTTACCAGTACTTGTTATTGCCTACTATAAATCAGTAAAAGGCAATTAAATTTAGTATTAACTATTTTGCTGCTTTTCCAAGATCTGAGTTTGGAACACATATTCTTTTTCAGTAAGCACTTTGCAGAAAAACTTAGTCTGAGGTACATTAAAAAAAATCACCTATTAGCTGTCTTACTTTTATACTGTCAGTTGATGATTTAGAATGCCTTTTGGGTACTGAATGCCTGTAAAATAATACTCTATTCAGGTTTTTTTTGTAGATCGGTGAGCTATTGAAGCTGTGCCCATGAAGTTTCTTATTACAGTGAAGAAAAAACTTGCCTCACTATGCCAGCAGAACCTCTCTGAAACACATGCTGAGTTTTGATTGGCTGGCTGGATGTGAGAGAATTTTGAAGCAGTCTTGTCAGATACTTTTGAATTTTCAGAAGCAATGAGTAGCTAAATCAATAAGCTTACCATTCCACTATCTCCTGCTTTACTACAGTCACTTATTAACTTGCCTTTTATTTTGCATATGATTATGATCTATGTATATTACAAGAATTGATTGCTCATTTTAGGATGCTACTTTCTATTACCCAGTATTGCTGTTTAGCAGTTTTTAATTGTGTGCTCAGTTCACACACCATTTCTTGTAAAGACTGTGCTGTTCTGGGTGACTGTAGATATCAGAAATAGCCAGCTTTCTTTAGAACAGCATGGAAAGCTCTCATTTTTTAGGCTATATATGTGTTTGGTTGTATAGTTTATATTTACAAGACATTTTTGTTTTTCTTTAATTTTTAGGGCCGCAGGTACAGCATATGGGAGTTCCCAGGCTAGGAGTTGAATTGGAGCTACAGCTGCCAGCCTACGCCACAGCCACAGCAACACAAGATCTGAGCCGTATGTGGCCTATACCACAGCTCATGGCAATGCCAGATGCTTAACCCACTGAGTGTGGCCAGGGATCGAACCTGCATCCTCATGGATCCTTGTCAGGTTCATTACTACTGAGCCATGATGAGAACTCATACAAGGCATTTTTGTTTTCTACTTCTAGCCTTCCCAATCATCTGGTATTTTGACTTAAAAGGTTTTGGTCTTATGAGCATTTGCACATCTTTTTTTGAGACTTTAATTTTTATTAAAGTATAGTTGATTTACAATGTTGTGACAGTTTTTGTTGTTGCATGTCTTTTTTATGACTAGAATAAAAATTATAAAATTAAGTGATAAATCAAGGAAAGAATAATTATGATTTCATGTGGAAATGGCCTGACTGAAACATTTTGAAATGATCTATAATTTACTTGTCCTTTTGGGAGTAGATTATAATGAGTTTTTAAACTGTCTGCATTTATGTATCAGATGGGATGCTTTCTGTTCCAAGTAACAGAGAGGCTAATCAAAACAGTAAGGATTTTGTCATCTCATTCTACAAGAAGTTCAGAGTTAGTGATTTCAGGGTTCCCTAACTTGGGTCCCTCTTCTGTCTTTTCTCTCTCATTTTTGTGTTCTACTGTTTCTGGTGTTTCATCCTAAACTTCGTTATTTAGTTATCCTTTCCTGTTAGTATAGTCCCTAGGCAATGTGTGGTTGACCTAGACTCTGTTTATGCCCATACTGGGAAGAAAATGTTATGGATGATTAAAAGCCTAGTTTATTTTTTCTTTCATATTTTATTTTCATCTTTGAAACTAAAGGAATATGAATTTTCTTCTAAGTATCTAATGATGTTTATTTTAAAATATATGTATGTATACACATTAAGGAAAATGAACATTAAAAAAAGCATAGAGTATAATGAGTGTTTTTCTGTAGTCAGAAACCCCTCAGACAATTACAAATCCTTTCAGTAGGAGTTCCCATTGTGGCTCAGCGGGTTAAGGACCTGAAGTAGTCACTATGAGGATGCAGGTTTGATCCGTGGGGTCACTCAGTAGGTTAAGGGTCTGTGCTGCCACAAGCTGCTGCACAGGTTGCAGATGCTCCTATCTCGGTGTAGTGTGGTGCAGACTGGCAGCTGTAGCTCTTATTTGACCCCTAGCTTGGGAACTTCCATATGCTGCAGGTGCAGCTGTAAAAAAAAAATAATAATAATCCCTTCAATAGATCCAGTTTACTTATTGTGATGTCTGTGATATAATATTAAAATGCACTAAAAAGAGTAAATGCTCTTGATGAAAAACAGTGTGTGTAAATCATGAACTTTCAATCTAGGTAAATTAAGAGATAATTCTTCCTTTCATAAAAGAGAGTCACTGTTTTCTTCCATATAATTACTTTTTCCTCTCATTATAAGTGTAAATTTTTTATAGCTTTACAATATCTGCTAAATTCTCTAAATAGCTTATTGTATTAGCAGAATTTTTAATTGATCTTTTGGGAGTTCCCATCGTGGCTCAACCGTTAACGAGGCCAGCTAGTATCCATGAGAACGCAAATTTAATCCCTGGCCTCGCTCAGTAGGTTAAGGATTAAGCATTGCTGTGAGCTGTGGTGTAAGTCGAAGACGCAGCTCGGATCCTGTGTTGCTATGTTGAGGGTTCGGCCCTAAAAAAAACAAGAAGACAAAATTGATCTTTTGTTTGTTTCTTTACCCGTTTTGGGACTTCTTTGTTTTTTAGATGTTCTCTAGGTGGCAGCCAAGCCTATCTGCCCTCATTAATTTTATGATCAACAAATGGGTACTTGGAGTTGGAATATTGAATAGTAATAATGAATATAATTTTTTAAGCTCCTGGAGTTCCTGTCGTGGCTCAGTGGTTAACGAATCCGACTAGGAACCATGAGGTTGTGGGTTCGATCCCTGGCCTTGCTCAGTGAGTTAAGGATCCGGTGTTGCCGTGAGCTGTGGTGAAGGTTGCTGGTGCGGCTCAGATCCTGAGTTGCTGTGGCTGTGGCAAAGTCTGGCAGCTACAGCTCCTGTTAGACCCCTAGCCTGGGAACCTCCGTATGCCGCGGGTGTGGCACTAGATAAGGCAAAAAGACAAAGAATAATAATAATAATAATAATAATTTTTTAAGCTCCTGATGATCGTCCACAAAACTCTTGTGAAATTTATTATTCCGTTTTCACAGATTTTAAAACTAAGGATAAGAGAAGTTTATTAAACTGTAGCCCAGAGTTATGTATCTAGTAGACAACTCTGAGGTGTGGAAAGTAGACAGGAATTTGTATTTGAGTGTCATCCAGGGGGCCTTTCTTACATCTTTTCTACCATCCCCCTGTCATTCTTGTGAGCATAAGGGAGTACATTTCCCTTTGTCTGTGGTTTCCAGAGATTCTGAATTGTCATACTAGCCCACTCAGCCTTTAAGAAAATATTAAAATGTCAACTGATTTCTTTTTACCAGTCTTCGTAGTAGCAGCCTGTTTTTCCCACGTTCTGCCAAAGGTGAATCAGTTCATGGTCCTGTCCCCTCAGAGAGATTTGTCAGCCTTTTGAAGTCACTTGATTGCCTTACAACCTCAACTTTTTGATGGGCTCAAGAAAATTCATGCTTTTTTTTTTCTTTTTAGTGCCGCATCTGCAGCATATGGACGTTCACAGGCTAGGGGTCGAATAGGAAGGAGCTGTAGCTACTGGCCTATGCACCAGAGCCAGAGCCACAGCAACGCCCAGATCCAAGCCATGTCTGTGACCTACAACACAGCTCATGGAAACGCCGGATCCTTAACCCACTGAGTGAGCCCAGGGGTCGAACCCATAACCTCATGGTTCCTAGTTGGATTCATTCCTGCTGAGCCATGACAGGAACTCTGAAAATGTACGCTTTTGTAGATTATATTTGGCTGTCTTCGTTAGGAGCTTTTAACGTTTTTAATATTTAACATCCTTAGCTGATTTGTATAAAGTGAGTTTTTTTTCTGTTTTTTTTGGGTAGCTGGACTATGAAATCTTTTGTGTAAAATTGAGAGTTAAAAAAATTATGCTGATTAGGTAATTAATGTTATGTGGATATTCTGTTAAGTTTATAATACTGTTTCAGGGTTTTCTAAACTTTATCATAATCCTCTGGGGGTACACAAATTAGGTGAAATTGAAAGAAACACATCTTTTATGATATATAAAAGATACATAGTGAGACCATACCAAAATTTTTAGGATGCATTTGTTTATTGTTAATTATACAAAATAATCTTTCTGTGTATAAACAATGATCTTGATTTCCTTTAGGAATGAAAGGCTCAACTCAGTAGTCTTCCTTCTGTATATAATGGCTACAGTAAAATGAAGTAAAATGAAGCAGGCTAAAGATTTTTGTTCTGTACTCATTTTACATTCTGTGTCTATAAAAAGTGTGATTATAACCTAGGATGCTATATAGAGCTAGAATATTCTTACGGGAATACATGAGTTTTTTCTTGCTTCCATGCTTTTCTCTCTTTACTATATTATTTTTTACATACAGCTAACCATTGAAACCCTTGAAGTTTTATTCCTTATTCTTGACTATTCTGAAGATACATGTCTCTAATGATAGTCACTAAACACCTTATTAAATTGAAAAGGGCAAATTTGAGTTCGAAGAATTATTTTCCTTATGATCTTGTCTTACTGTCCGGAAATCTCATTATCTTGAAAACATGCAAAGTTTTTTACCTTTGGAGGATTGTCCTTCTGCTTAATAATATTGTCAAAAATGAGATCCGTGCCTGCATAAATGTCATGTAAAATGTTTATGTTAGGATGCCTTTATCAGTCCCACTTCTTTTCTTGAACATCTTTGGGACTGAATAGGCTTCTTTCTGTCTCTGGCCCCAGTTACTTATTTAACAGGAAGAGATTGGGATTCACATTTCTTTGTAACTATTGGGCATTAAGCATTATAAAGTAATACGAAGGTTTAGGAAAAATGTTTAATGCAGGTGAATGTTATTAGAATTATTATGGGTGATTTTCTGATAATCCTGTCAAAGATGGGGAATTTTCCTTCATATGTCAGTTTAGATGTCACTGAAAAGTAGCAGTGATTGTTTCCTGGCTCTGGATGATTTCAGTTGATTTTTTAATTGCACTCTGTAGCTACAATATGTATTTATAATTTTTCTTTTTAAACCAACCAACACAAACTTTTGGAGTGACAAAATAGTGGTGCCTCTGGGCAACTGTAAAGTTGTTATTGTGTCCTTATTATGTGGGTAGGCCAGACAGATCCTTCCTTTGAATTGCAGAAGATTAATGTGAGAATGACAGTGGAGAGGTACAGTAGAGTTTCATACCTGATTTGAGAGGATTTGAGAAAATGAATGTAGGATTTTTTTTCAGCATTTTGTGGTTTCTCTAAAAGTGCAAAAGAAATTTTGTGCAAAAGAATTTTTGTGCGAAGCAAAATGGTATCTCATCTGATCAGAGAAGTAAGGTTGGACACGTATAACCTTTTTTCCCCCTCTGATAATGACATCTTTAATAACTCTTTGGATGTTTTTCAGCTTTATATGTTGTCATTTTTATGATGTTCTTTTATCTACTTAGTATTCGCAAAGGTAAAGTCAGTATTTGTTTAGCAGAGATTATAATCTTCAAATGATTTTGTAGGTTTCATTTTAGAAGTATTTTATAAATATTATTTAGAATTTTGGAATGTTAGAGCTGAAATACTATAGTTAGCATTCATGGAACATGTTATATGTGCCTGACACACTAATAAGAATTTTGTATGTACTGCATTATTCTTCACGATACTTATATGATGTATATGTAATACATATGTTATTATTATCCTTAGTTAAAGTTTGGCATAGAGAAGTCAGATGACATTTACAGGGCCACAAAATTAATAGCAAGGCCAGAACAAAACCTTTGGTGGCTTCTCATTACATTTAGAGTAAAGTCTCTATCTCCTTCCTACATCTCCAGTATCATCTTTTCTCATTTTCCTGCCTGTGCCACAACCATTTCAAGTCCTTATGGTTTTTATTAAAGTTCCATATCCTTTTCTTTCATACCGTGTACCCTTTATATTAACAGACCTGAAATCAAACAAACCAATTAAGCAAACACTTAATTGCTCCCTCATTTAACTCTGTAAATTTTTTATGTGTATATATATTTTGTGGGGAAAAAAAAGAACTAAAAATACGGAGCTCTTTTTTTAGTGATTTTTTTTTTGGCGGGTATAATAATATAAGTGAGTGTATTGTAGGCAGTGCTTCTCTACCAGAGGCTTTTGACCGCTAGGGAATATTTGGCAATAGAGATACTTTTAATTCTCATGACTAGAGGAAGGATCTAATGGGTAGAAGTCAGGAAGTTGTGCTACTAAACCTGCTTCAATACATAGGATTTCCAGCTCTCCTCCACAACATAGAATTATTATCTGGTCTTAAATGTTGGTAGTGCTGCAGTTGAGAAACTCTGGATTAGGGAAATGAATAGATGCATTCATGTTGTTGCAAGCCGCGGTTCTTACTCTGGAAGAAGAAAAGTACAGACATGGCATAGAGAAGGCAGAGAAGAACCTTGTGGGAATGCAGATAGTGGGGTGAACATATGTTCACATTTTATTTATAGATTTCCTAAAAGTGGCTTAGAAGTTTGGCACCACAGTAATAGGGAGCATACCTAGCACCACCTAGATCTTGACTTCTCACTACTGTTTCCCAGTAAACAGAACTAGATTCGCTTGAATAAAAGACTTATTCTAGTGATGGCTCAGCAAGGTACCAGATGAGCCTAGAACATCCTTTTGGGCCAGAATGTAAGGAAGTGCTCTAAGACTGTTAAAAAGATAGAGGACCCAGCTTGAAGTGTGTGTGTGTGTGTGGGGGGGGTCCCACTGGCCAAACTGAGGATAATTTGAGCATCAAAATTAGTAAGGTAATGAACTATAACCCACTGAATAAACGAGGAATATATAAATCCACACTGATAGTAACTAGATAAATACATAATGTAGAGCAGAGGAGAAGATTCCTCCTTATAGCTGATAAATGTGGAGGGAGTAGTGAAACTGAAAGACTGTCATTTTAGGAATTCCTGTCATGGCTCAGTGGTTAATGAATCCAACTAGGAACCATGAGGTTGAGGGTTCAATCCCTGGCCTCGCTCAGTCAGTTAAGGATCTGGCGTTGCTCTGAGCTGTGGTGTAGGCTACAGACGTGGCTCGGATCCTGCATTGCTGTGGCTGTGGTGTAGGCCGGTTACTACAGTTCCGATTAAACCCCTAACCTGGGAACCTTCCATCTGCCACAAGTGTGGCCCTAGAAAAGACAAAAAAAAAAAAAAAAAGACTGTCGTTTTATAGTTGTTATCAGTTGGTTCGGGTAAGAATTGTCAGAGGGTTCTCAAAAAGTTTCATGAGGAGTAGGATATTTATGATTTTAACTTTCCACGGATTGCTTGTTATTTGCAAGAGGGAAATAGGTTTATACAGCAGATAAATTGGATGACAGTTGAAACAAGTGATCGGAAATGAACATCAGTAGCGGAGACGTGCCTCTGCATAGCATACCCTAAGAAGGATACAAGATCTCTTATATAGTATTTTGCCTGGAAATTTAAATGTGAGGAAACATAAGACAGACCTAAACTGAGGAATACTCTTAGAATAACTCATATTCTTCAAGATGTCAATGTCATGAAAGGTGTAGGGCCAAGAAACTTCTAAATGAAAGAAGACTAAAAAGACTAACAACTAGGAGTTCCCACTGTGGGTGCAGCAGGTTCAGCTGGCACCTCTGCAGTGCTAGGATGCAAGTTTGATACCAGGCTCTGAGGGGCTGGTGTTTCCCAGCATAGGTTATAACTGCAGCTCAGATCTGATCCCTGGCTGGGGAATTTCATATGCCAAGGGGCAGCCAAAGGGGGGGGAGGGGAGGAGACAGCTAAATGTGATACGTGAACCTGGACAGATCATGTACTGAAGAGGGAAAAAAAACCCTCTAAAGACAATTATTGGGATAATTGACAAAAAAGAAACATAACATGTACTTTAAAGTGTTGTTATCAATGGTTGCAGACATTCGTATTCTTGCTGAAGACATTCCTTATATTTTCTTTTAAGGCACATGTGAATTTTATTTTATTTTTTAATTTTTTTTGCTTATTTATTTATTTATTTAGTTATTGCTCTTATAGAGCCACAACCATGGTGCATGGAGGTTCCTAGGCCAGGGGTCGAATCAGAGCTGTAGCTGCCAGCCTACACTACAGCCACAGCAACATGGGATCCGAGCCGCATCTGAGACCTACACCACGGCACATTGCAAAGCCTGATCCTTAACCTATTGAGCGAGGCCAGGGAACAAACCTGCGTCCTCATGGATGCTCATCAGATTTGTTAATCGCTGAGCCACAACGGGAACTCCTTAAGAAAGCATTTATTTATTT
>PVHT020001750.1:0-22591 GCA_004024745.2 Catagonus wagneri | reverse complement strand
CCCAGTTATTTCAAGGGTTTCTTGCAGTTTTTGGAGGTTTAAATTAATCAGCATTCAGATAATGATTTGTCCAGCTTGTTTTATATTTAGATGCGTTTTTTGATGTATTTGTGGGAGAGGGGTGAGCGCGACCTCTTACTCCTCCGCCATCTTACTGCAGTCCCACATGTGAATTTTAAATTGTTCAAGAATAGTGTAGTAGGTCAGGGAAGTTCTATATTCCAAAGTGTGGGCAAGCCGGAGGAGGCAGCAGTTGCAGCTTCAAGGATTGCAGTGCCTCTGGCATGGCTGTTAAGGATAGAAGGAAGGAGGTCTGGAGGAGCCAGGCTGTGGAAGTGATGGAAGGTCTCTTTATCTGTCTGGGGTTGGTAGTCTTTGGCCTTTCCATTTCTCCCACCTGCTCCTTGCTCCTTTGCCAAGAGTGAGATGACAGTTTTTGTGGTAGATTCGGGCTAGTGGTAGCCAGGCTATTGACCTGGGGTCCCTGAACCCAGCATGCCTAGTCAAGGCTGATACTTGGCACCTGAGACTAACTGCTCTGGGAAAACTTACTCCTGTCTTACTAAGGCAGCAGAGTAAAACTATTAGAATGGTGTTCTGGAGCCACATAGACCTGGGTTGAGTCTTGGCCTCACAGTGACCTTGGGGAAGTGCTGTTTATTGTCTGGGTTTCAGTTTTCTCAGATTTAAAATGGGAATAATAATAACCCATATCTGATGAAGAGGAGGAAACAATGTAAGGACATCATGTATGTAAAATGCTTCGTACCAGAGCTCTTGAAAAACTTCATTTCTCTTTTCAGCCATCTAATACATAATACAAAATGTAATTGTCTGAATCCTGTGGCTATGGACTTATTTAGCTGATGAGCTGGCTTTGAACATATTCTGAATGTTCTGAATGTTATGAAAAGATACTTGGAAGGCCTGAAAAAAGTTTTATTTTCAGTATTTTCTCAAACTTGGATGGCAGAAATGAATGGAAATATTACCCATTTCCGATTACTGTTTGAAAATTGCCAAGTACATTTTCACATTTAGGAAGAAAGCTTCAGAAATTATCTTGAAGCAAAAGCTTATTGAACAAAAGATAATTTTATGATTAGGAATTAATTTTCGGTATTCCAGCCTTATCAAAGAAGGTTGCCCAGACCTTTCCATTTCTGATTAAGTGCTCATGTGAGATGGGATTCTTTGATTCTGTTTACTTAAAACTAAAAATTGGTGTTGTCTTCCTAAGTGAAAAGGAGCAGAATTCCTCTTTAATACTGATTTTTTTACAGTCCTTTTCTTCTTACTGAAGAAATTATTTTCAGGTGTGCATTTTTATGAGTCAGGTAATTTGTTTTAATTATAATTGATATGCTTATATACATATTGATGCTTTATATATAGAGAGTTACCATATATATAGAGTTACTTATAATTACCAATATTCTATAATTATATATTATATAGATATACCACATAATCATTGAAACTATAAGTAATAATACCATGATACACACATGCATATATACATACCAACAATATATTTAACTGCTTTTATTTTATTTAGTATTTGATTATGTTTTCATTGTTTTTAAGGTACTCTCCCATTTGTGGCAAGTTATACTAATTTTTCTATTACAGCATTAATAAGGTTTTATTTTACATACACTTATTAAAGTGAAAAAGAATTGATGTAAAGGAAAAATCGATAATGATGTACAGAGTAGTGCATAATTAAGAGAAAGATTGAGAAGATAATATTTGAGTGACTAATGGAACAACTTCCATGTTATAGTAGAAAAGTTCATAGCAGTTGGAACTGAGATTTTTGGAGGGTGCACTGTTCTCCTTGGATCTCAGTTTCTTCTTTGCCAAAGGATTAGGAGTTACAATACAGGATGATTTCTAAGGTAACTTGAAAATTATGGGATTCTACCCTGTTTTAAGTAGCTAGCTTGATTGAATTTTGGTGAAGGACAGGGTTTAGATTAAAATATGTCCTGAAACAGTATTGACTCAGTGCTCTTACTTCTCCCCCTTTCATCAATAGCTTATTCATAGGAAAAGGAATCAGAGTATCTACTAAGCCTAAAGAAAGAAATTCCAACTGTACAGATACACACACAAATGTGTGTATATATGTATGAATATGTATATATAACACAATATAGAAATTGTAAAACTATAAAAATTTTAATATGTATGTATATTAATAAATGTATTAATACATCACATATTACTAATATATATTTCATGTTTAATTTGCTTTTTATAAGATATAACCTTAAATATGAATTTGACATTCAGTTATGAAAATTAATTATAGCATAATGTTTTCCATTTAATTTTTTTCTCCTGATTTCTGTTGTATATTCAGAAAAGGTATAAATGCGTTTCAAGGAAAGTAAATACGTGAAATAGCAGGCACACAGTAAATATAAAGTACTCATTTTATTTTTTAATCATAAGTGATAAATATAACATGTTATATCATACTTAGAAATATGTTTCTTAGTATTGATAATAAATCACTTTCTCTCAAATATTTGCAAATGTGTAGTATTTTATTCTAGCCTCATGTGGTGTGTGTGTCTGTGTGTGTATACTCATATATATATATATATATGAGTTCCCGTCGTGGCCAGTGGTTAACGAATCCAACTAGGAACCATGAGGTTGCGGGTTCGATCCCTGGCCTTGCTCAGTGGGTTAAGGCTCTGGTGTTGCCATGAGCTGTGGTGTAGGTTGCAGACGCTGCTCAGATCCTGCGTTGCTGTGGCTGTGGCGTAGGCCGGCGGCTACAGCTCCTGTTAGACCCCTAGCCTGGGAACCTTCATATGCCGCGGGTGCAGCCCTAGATAAAGCAAAAACACCAAAAAAAAATATATATATATAGAATATATATATATATATAGAATATATATAGAAAATATATATATAGAATATACACACACACACACACACACACACATATATATACAGAATACATATATATATATATTCTAGCCTCAGGTGGTATATGTATATGTGTGTGTGTGTATAATTTCAATTTTCCTGTTGTTACTTAGAATTGTCAGGTACCAAGGATTGTGTAGCTAATTTAGTGACGTTGTTTGGGGCTAGGATCCACATTTTCTCACTTACGAGAGACCTTCTCAGTCAGATAGTGCTTTGAAATTCCAAGCAAATTATGAAGAAAGAGTAACTGGAAATTGCACAAAATGCTACAGTAGAACGAACACTTAAGTAATGTTTAAAGTTCTTGTTTTCTAGCTTTCAGGATTTAAAAAGTGGCCATTATATATTTGTAATAACTCTTTTCTTTATGACAACAATGATGTTTATTTGATAAAAAACAAAATGAAAATAATTTTTAAAAACTGTAATTATGAATTTCAGTAATGTGACTATACGGTGCCTCTCTTTTCTGTGCACACTGTATCTACAGAATTTTTAAAAATAATACTTAGAATTACATATTTTCTTTCCACAGAAATATATAGTGAACATTTGTTGTAAAATGTTTAAACTTTTTAATGGCTATGGTGTTTTATTATATGGACAGTTCATGCCTATGTGCTTGCAGAGTATTTTCCCTCCATGTTTTTTCACTCTTTTGGTTACTTTGGGATGAATATCCATATATGTATATATTCTTTTCATTGTCTTATTATTTACTTAGAATAAATTCTTAAAAGTAGAATGAATTTTTCAAGGGAGCTGAGAGTCACATTTCTTTTTGAGGTTTTTTTTTTTTAATGTTGACCAAATTATTTAAAGCCCCTGTACCTTGAGAATAGTTTTGGGCTGTTCATTTGCAACAACAGTAATAACGTACTTGGAGCTTTCACTCTTCTTCTTCATTTTGCCTTTTACCCCTGGATCAGCACATTGTTGCCCACACATTAATATTATCTATGTGCCCAAACTTCCAGTAGTGTATTTTTTCCCTCTGGTTTCCTTTTTGACATTTCTAAGGTATGATCCATGAGCATCTCAAGTTTATTGTGTCCAAAATTGAATTCTTAAGTTCCCGTTTTTAAAAGACCTAAGGAATTGTTAAAGAATTTCTCTTATAGATATCTGTTTATTTATTGAAAAGATACAATTGTTGATGGAACATATTTATTACTTTTATTAAAAAGTTTATTTTAGTAGCCTTTGAAAATGTTTAATAAATAATTGAATCACCAAAATGGGGTGTTCCACTAAACTCAAAGATAGATGTTACTAAGAGCCAAGTTTAAAAAGTAAAGTTCACCTTCTGTTTAAAGTCCATGCTTCTTAAAATATTTATTTACTTAAGCAGCAGAGTTCTTTAAAACAGTAAATAAAATTCATTTTAAAAGACAATGTGCTAAGTGTTAGTATGAATTGACCTGAATGTGAGTGCTTGATTTTATGAAATTTCTTAAATTAAGACAACAAAGGCCCCTATTGGGAATTTTTTTTTAATGTCTTAAAAAATTCTTAATTGTATAGTTTATTTACAATATTATGTAATTTTTAGGTGTACAACATAGTGATTCACAGTTTTTAAAGGGTATAGTCTTATTTGTATTTATGAGGGAATCTTTTTAAAAAATCTAGTTCCTGATTTTTTTTAAATAAAATGATACACTAAAAAAAAATCAGTTAACTGACAGTTCAGTTTTAACTAAGTTTTTTTGTGTTAATGTTGCCTAAACACAGCTTAGGCTTTAGGATTTAATTAGATTCTTTTTTTCCCCTCTAGGATATATATTGTTTCCTCTGTTGGAAAAATGCAAATCTATGTTTGCTGAAAATAGGTTTTAGTTCTAAAGGTAGATTTTAAATGTTGCCATTTCTGGTAAAATTCATTTAGCTTTGTTGTATAGAAAAATCTGGTACATTTAACCTGAAGAGTTAGTGGTTAGCTTGATAAAATCTGAATATTGCAGTTATTTTAAAGGTGTGTACATAATTTTTGAAGGAGTATTTGTATTTTTTTTAAATTGTGGTAAAATGTACATAGTATTTACTACTTTAACCTTTTTTAAATATTCAGTCCAGTGGCGTTAAATAAATTCACATTGCTGTGCAATGATCACCACAGTTATCTCTGCAACTTTTTCATCATCCCATATGAAACCCTGTACTCATTAAACGCTAACTCCTCATTCTTCTTTCCATGCCCTATCTCTCCCCATCTGTGGCAGCTACCCTTTTATTTCTGTCTCTGAGTTTGACTATTCTAGGAATCTCGTATTAGTGGAATTATGTAGTATTTGTCTTTCTGTAACTGGCTTATTTCACTTAGCATAATATTTTCAAGGTTCATCTATGCTGTAGTTTGTGATTGGATTTTCTTTTATAAGACTGGAAAATATTCCATTATATGTATACACTGCCTTTTGCTTTTTTGTTCATGTGCCAGTGGACATTTGAGTTGTTTCCACCTTTTGACTATGGTAGATAATGCTTCTATGAACATTGGTGTACAAATATGTTGAGTCCTTCCTTTCAGTTCTTTTGTGTGTATACCTAGAAGTAGAATTGCTGGATCAGTTGGTAATTCTATGTTTAGTTTTGTGAGTAACTGCTATGCTGTTTTCCACCATAACTGTACCATTTTACATTTCCCCAAACAATGCTTAAAGGTTCCAGTTTTTCCACATCCTTAATACTTGCTGTTTTCTGTTTATTTTTTCTTGTTTGTTTGATAAAATAGCTATCCAGTGCGTGTGAAGTGGTATTTTGTGCTTTTGATATGCATTTGCCTAATAATTAGTGATGCAGAGTATCTTTACATTGGCCGTTTGTGTATCTTCTTTGGAGAAGCATGCAGTCCTTTGCTGATTTCAAAAATTGTGGGATTTTTTTTGTTTTTGAGTTTTAAGTGTTCTTTATGTATTTTGGATATTAATCTTATATCAATAATTTACAGTTATTTTCTTCCATTCTGTGATTGTTGTCTTACTCTATTGATAATGCCCATTGACACTTTTTTATATTTAACTGTGTATGTACAGATTTATTTCTAGGCGCTCTATTCTGTTCTCTTGATCTGTATTTCTGTATGCTAGTACTATGCTATTTTGATTTACTGTAGCTTTGTAGACAATTTTGATGTTAGGGGATGTGAGTCTTCCAGTTTCTTCTTTTTCAAGGCCATTTCGGCTGTTGTTCCTTGATATTCCATAAGAATTTTAGAATGGCTTTTCGTGTAAAAAAAAAAAAAGTCATTGGGAACTTGGTAGAGGTTGTATTGAATTTGTAGATTTCATTGGGTAATATTGACATGTTAGCAAAATTAAGTCTTTCAGCCTTTGAACATGGGATGTCTGTGTTTGTTGTGTCTGCTTTAATTTCTTTTATCAAAATCTTTAGTTTTCAGTGTACAAGTCTTTCACCTCCTTGACTAAGTGTTTATTCCTGAATATTTTATATTTGATGCTGTTGTGAATGGAATTACTTTATTTTATTTTATTTTTATCTTTTTTTGCTTTCTAGAGCCACACCTGTGGCATGGTGGAAGTTCACAGGCTAGTGGTCAAATCAGAGCTACTGCAAGCTGGCTTTCACCACAGCCAGAACAACACGTGATATGAGCCACTCTGTGACCTACACTACAGCTCACTGCAAGCCAGATCCCCAGCCCACTGAGCAAGTGAAATTGTTTTTTAATTTCAGACTGTTCATTGCTAGAATATAGAAATGCAGCTGATTTTTGTGTGTTGATTTGAATGAATCATTAAAATTTCAATGAATCATTAAAATGATTTTTTGGGGAGAATCTTTAGGAGATTCTGTGTATATGATCATGTCATCTTCAAACATATTATATTCTTCCTTTCCAATTTGTATGCCTTTTATTTCTTTTTCTTGCTTAATTGCTCTGGATCTAACTTCCACTGCATCATTGAATTTCCAAACGAAATTTAGGGTAATAGTATCAGTTCCTGTATACAGTGCTTGTATTTTAATTCGGATTGTATTGAATCTCTAGATCAATTTGGGGACAACTTTCATCCTTGCACAATTGAAACATCTGAGAATCTGCAAACATGAATTTATTATATAGCATATTTTAACTTTCTGTTAGAATTGAGATTTATTATGTATCGTCTGTGTTTTAGTTGAGTGGAATAATAGCATTAGTTTTTTTTTTTTTTTTTTTTTGCCATTTAGAAGCCATCAGTGTAGAAGAAAAATTTGTTTATTTATTTAAAAAATTTTATTGGAGTATAGTTGAGTTACAATGTTGTATTTCAGGTGTACAGCAAAGTAAATCTATTATACATATACATGTGTCCATTTTTCCCCCCATATAGGCCATTACAGACTGTTGAGTAGATTTCCCTGTACTGTGCAGTAGATCCTTGTTAATTTATCTATTTCATATACAGGAATGTGTGTATGTTATTCCCATCCTCCAAATTTATCCCTCTTCCCTATGTTTTTCCCTATGGTAATGGTAAGTTTGATTTTGCAATCTGTGAGTTTTTTTCTGTTTTATAAATAAGTTCTTTTATATCATTTTTTATTAGATTCTACATATAAGTGATATATGATATTTGTCTTTGATTTAACTTCACTTAGTATGATCATCTTTAGGTCCATCCATATTGCTGCAAGTGACATTATTTAGTTCTTTTTGGGGGGCTAATATTTCATTGTATGTATGTGCCACATCTTCTTTATTCATTCCTCAGCTTGCTTCCATATCTTGGCTATGGTAAGTAGTGCTGCAGTGAACATTGGGGTGCATGCATCCTTTTGAATTAGGGTTTTCTCCAGATAAATGTCTGGGAGTGGGATTGCTGGATCATATGATAATTCTATTTAATTTTTTAATTTTAATGATTTTTATTTTTTTCCATTATACCTGGTTTACAATGTTCTGTCAATTTCCTACTCTACAGCAGGGTGGCTCAGTCTCTCTCGCTCTCTCTCTCTCTCTTTCTCTCTCTCTCTCACACACACACACACACACACACACATACACACATACACACATACACACATAGACATTTTTTTCTCACATTATCATGCTCCATCATAAGTGAATAGATATAATTCCCAGTGCTGTACAGCAGTATCTCATTGCTTATCCATTCCAGAGGCAATAGTTTGTATCTATTAACCCCAAATTCCCAGTCCATGCCACCCCCCCACTTGGCAACCACAAGTCTTTTCTCCAAGTCCATGATTATCTTTTGTGTGGAAAGGTTCATTTGTGCCATGTATTAGATTCCAGCTGTAGGTGATATCATATGGTATTTACCCTTCTCTTTCTGACTTATTTCACTTAGTATTGAGTGTCTCCAGTTGCATCCATGTTGCTGCAAATGGCATTATTTTGTTGTTTTTTATGGCTGAGTATTATTCCATTGTGTTTATATACCACATCTTCTTAATGGAATCATCTGTCAATGGATATTAGGTTGTTTCCATGTCTTGGCTATTATGAATAGTGCTGCAGTGAACAAGCGGGTGCATGTGTCTTTTTCAAGGAAAGTTTTGTCCTGATATGTGCCCAAGAGCGGGATTGGGTCATGTGGTAGTTCTATGTATAGTTTTCTAAGGTACCTCTAGTGTTTTCCATAGTGGTTGTACCAATTTACATTCCCACCAACAGTGCAGGAGGCTTCCCTTTTCTCCACACCCTCTGCAGCATTTGTTTTTTGTGGACTTATTCATGATGGCCATTCTGACTGGTATGAGGTGATACCTCATAATAGTTTTGATTTGCATTTCTCTAATATATATTTAGTTTTTTAAAGGAACTTCCATGTTGTTCTCCATAGTGGTTGCACCAATTTACATTCCCACCAGCAGTGTTGGAGTGTTCCCTTTCTCCACACCCTCTCCAGCGTTTATTGTTTGTAGGCTTTTTGATGATGGTAATTATGTCTGATGTGAGGTTATAGCTCATTGTAGTTTTGATTTGCATTTTTAATATCTGGTGATGCTGAACATCTTTTCATGGGCTTTTTGGCCATATGTCTGTCTTTAGAAAAATGCATATTTAAACTCTCCGCATTTTTTTTTTTTTGCATATTTTGATGTGTGTATATTTTGGAGAGTAATTTGTTGGTTGCTTTGTTTGCAAAAATCTTCTCCCATTCTGTTGGTTGTCTTTTCATTTTGTTTATGGTTTCCTTTGTTGCTCAAATGCTTTAAAGTTTAATTAGGTCCCATTTGTGTATTTTTGTTTTTATTTCCATTACTCCAGGAGATACAAAGATACTGATGAGACTTGTGCCAGAGAGGGTAGAACTGTGTGTTTTCTCCAGGAGTTTTATGCTATCCTGCCTTATGTCTAGGTCTTTTAATCCATTTTGAGTTTACTTTTGTGTATAGTGTTGTGGAATGTTCTAATTTCATTCTTTTACATATGGCTGTCCAGTTTTCCCAGCACCACTTATTGAAGAGACTGTCTTTTCTCCACTGTGTATTCTTGCCTCCTTTGTCATAGATTAGTTGACCATAGGTACATGGGTTTATCTCTGGGCTTTCTATCTTGTTCCACTGATCTTTGTTTCTATGTTTGTGCTAGCACCATACTGTTTTGGTGACTGTAGCTTTGTAGTACAGCCTGGAGTCATGGAGCCTCCAGCTCCATTTTTCTTTCTCAATATTGCTTTGGCTCTTCGGGGTCTTCTGTGATTCCATACAAATTAAAAAAGTTTTCATTCTGTTTTTGTTAAGAATGCCATTGGTAATTTGATAAGCATTGCATTGAATTTGTAGATTTCCTTGGGAAATATAGTCATTTTGACATTATTGATTCTTCCAACCTAGGAGCATAGTATATCTTGAAGAAAATTTTAACATTGTAGGAAAGAATTGTGGGAGCCAAGATCTAAAAAGGAAGAGGAAGGAAGGCTGAGTATATGAGACAGGTGCTGATAGGATAATAGTTGTGATGGCGGGAATTTGGAGCTTTTCTTCTGATTGCTTCTCCCCACCCCTGCTGCCCCGTGCCCTTGTTGCTAGAATAGATAGCAAAGTCATTAGCTGAAAGTGAGGATTAAGGATGAGTATTGGAGATATGAGGAGATAGGCTATGTTATTATATAATCAACTAGGAAATTGGAAACTAGAAGATTGTTGGGCAGTATGAAGGAAATATTTAAGGTTTGACGTTGATGACCTTCATGAATTCAGCTTAATTAGCCTGGTTAACCTGGTTGTTTATTCTTCAGGTATATTCAGCTACATGGAAGCAGGCCCTCCTTGGGGTGGGTTTTTTTTCCAAGGAAGTGGGGGAGGAGAAGGGAGAGTGGGGGTGCCAAAGGCGTAAGGATATGTGAAAATTAAACTGGATAAGGAGGGTTGTAAGAAACATAAAGTGGGTGAAGGATAGCAAAAAGAAAGTGGTAGCCTTAATAAAATAAGTTGTAGACCTAATGGGATGAAAACATTGTTGCAGTTAGGTCATTAGGGTGTGTAAGCCGGAAATATAGGAGGTAGTGGTTAGAGTAATACGTGCCAATTTAATTTCATGTCAGTAAATAATTTACTATACTTTCAGATTTTTGTTGGTTATTTGTATTAGTCTTCATCTGAAAAATATAGGAGACAGTCCAGATTCCTTTATCTAAGACCTTTGGGACCAGATATGTTTTGGATTATTTTCTGTTTTTCTCTTTTCCTCTATTACTCTTTCTAGGAGTTTATCAATTACTAGGATTTTTTTCAAAAAAAAAGTTTTGGCTTTGTTGTTTCTGTTCTATATTTGTTTTCTATTTTTCATTACTTTTTGCTCTTACCTTTATTTCATCATTTATACTGTTTGGGGTTTAATTTTTTTATTTTTTAACTCGAGTGATTGCTTAGAATACTGGGTTTCACCTTTCTACCATATATATTTATTATAAAGCTAAAATTTTTCCCCTTAAGAATAGTTTCAGCTGCATCCAATACATTTAGATATGAAGTGCTTTTTAAATAGCATTTCACTCAATTTTTTTCTAGTTTTTACTGTGATTTCTTCTTTGATGGATTATTTAGAAGTTTATTGCTTAATTTTCACATACATGTTTTCTAGATATATTGTTTTTATTCATAGCTTAGGAATTCTCTTGGTGCACAGTAGGTTATGGATCCAGCATTGCCACTGCAGCAACTTGGGTTGCTGCTGTGACACTGATTCCATCCCTGGCCCAGAAACTCCCACATGCTCTGGTGTGGCAAATCAGTCAGTCAATCAAATAATCATAGCTTAATTTGTCTGAGGTCAGAGAAGTGTGTCTGCCCTTTCAAATTTAACACTTAATTTTGGTCCAGCATGTGGTCACTTACGATAAATGTTTATACTCCAAATGCGTTTCCTGAACATTAGATGCACGTGTAGACATTTGAAGCATTTGCTGATTGTCAACAAAGAGATTATGCATCTCTAGTGTTCTGCCATGTGCGTTTGTCCTGAATAAGTTTCTAATTGTTCTTGGTTTTGCTTAGATTTGTAGAATACACCAAACATGTTGAGAAAATGTTTAATTGTGGAGAAGGAAAACAAAGCCACTGAGAAAGTTATTGCATGTGAACTAATATAGTGTGCATTTTACATCCTAACCATGATAATTTACTATTATAAATGGACATTTTCTGTGTTTAGTTAAATTTTAAAACAGAAGTGCTTGGAGGTTATCAGCTGATATGTAACGTAATTTTTCATATTTAAAATAAGGGAAAACAAGCTCCTGGTTAGGATTTTGCACAGAACATCTGCTCTTCAGGAAAGGTAACTGACTTTAAGTGTTATTATTAGGTGCATTCAACGTTATAATTGCTGTGCCTTCCTGGGGAATTGAACTTTTATTGAAATGAAATACCCCAGTATATGTCTATTCATGTATCTCTGTATATTTATCTCATATGTTAACATTTTCCTTTTTTTCCCTTGGTTTTTTGCCTTTTCTAGGGCTGCACTCGCGGCATATGGAGCTTCCCAGGCTAGGGGTCAAATTGGAGCTGTAACTACTGGCCTACGCCAGAGCCGCAGCAACATGGGATCCGAGCCACGTCTGCAACCTACACCCCAGCTCACGACAACGCTGGATCCTTAACCCACTGAGCAAGGCCAGGGATCGAACCTGCAACCTCATGGTTCCTAGTCAGATTCATTAACCACTGAGCCACGACGGGAACTCCAACATTTTCATTAAACTATAGCCACATGAGCTTTCTTTTGGTTTGTGTTTTACATAGGATATTTGTCCATGCTTTTACTATTAGTCTTTTCATAGCTTCATATTTAAGATGTATACCCTGTAATCATATAATAACTGAGTTTTGTTTTTCTAAATATAATTTGGATTATTTATTAATTACTGGTATGCACCTAGGCTAATGACACTAGCTAGCCCAGATCACCTTAATCTAATCAGAGATTGAGATGATTGGAGGCTATACTTCTTTTCTTTGTGTGACCTGTTCTCTTTCTGGTTTGTCTTTATACCTTGGGAATAATCCTTTGGATTCCCTCCAGATTCCCAATGTGTTTATTGGGGCTGTTCCCTCGAGGCAGCCCCTGAATTGAATTTTTGTGCCCCCACCCATTAAACTGTTGAAAGCTCTGCTTAGCTTTACAACCTCTCAGCCAGTGTTTTATGAATCTACAAATGACTCTGGGGGAAAATGAGTCTAAAGTCTGGTCTCACCTATTTTTTTTAGATCTCAGCCCTCCAAATCCTTCTGTCTTGGAAGTTATTCATTGGTTTTAAACAAATTGCTTTTTGTTGTGCTTTTCTAATGCTTCTCAGGGAATGATTGGTTTGAAGCAACCTGCTTCACCATTTGTATAGCAACATGCTCAGGTATGTTCGTAATTTCTCAGGGTATACAAGATAATACAGTGATATGCTTTATAGGAGTTAGCCTGTTACCTCTGTGGTGATATGTGTGATTATCTTGCCTGCTACAGGGCAAGTTTTCATAATGGGAATTGGATGCACTGTGATCTTTTGGGTAACATGATTTGGAGTAAGCTAACTTCTGTTGTTCATATTGCAGTCTGTTGAGAAAATAGAAACATTTTACAGCACAGCTGCTTGTTTGATTATTACCAGTGACTAGCCATCTTGCAGTCCTTTTTTATGTTTTCTGCTTTTCTGCCATGGGGCTTTTGCATATGCTGTTCTCTCTGGGTAGTAGGTAAAGCCTCATACTCAGGTTTGAGTATGAAGTGTGTTCTCAGTGTAGCCTGTCCTGACCATGAATTTAGGTCAGATAAGTGAACTTTTGTATAAGCTCATTTGTATGAGGTTTGACAAATGTCTTGTTTCCCCTACTGGTCTCTGAACTCTGTGAGATCAGAAATTAGGATTTTTTTCTTGATGATTTTATCATATATATCTAGTTCAGTGTTTGGAAGTACCTGTTCTACTATCAGTTAATAGGTCGTCAGTTGTTAATAGATGATCAATTAATATTTGTACAAATGAAGAAATAACAGAATGAGTAAGGGAAGATATGTAAGAAATGCTGTGCTGATAATAATGGTGGTTGTGATAAAAATTGAAAAATTCACTGCTTTTGAGCAAAAGCCAGATTTAATCAGACACCAGATCTGCAGAATACATTTGAAGTTTTATAGTTACATTTACAATATTAAAAACACTTCAAAAAATTCCACTGAGAATTTATTATTGTGGATGTTTTAATATTTATCCACCACCCCTGTAAACATTTTATTATGTAAATTTTGAAAGCACTAGGTTTTTGACGTAACTATCATTCAGAGGATGACAAATTATATCATTACCAGTCATTCTACTACTGAGATAAATGGAATTAAAAAAATCATTGTTCTTGAAAGCTTCACAGTCTCAGAGGAAACTGATCTTGGAATTTATACATATATACCCACAAAATAAGGTGCTATGGTTTATTCTGTCAAGGGGAGTCGGTCTTGGCTTCATCAGGAAGATAACATTCAAACTGAATCTTGCCTGATAAGGATAGTTAATTAAATGGCTAAAGGAATAGTGTTTCATAGTTCCCATTGTGGCTCAGTGGTAACAAATCAGGCTAGTATCCATGAGGAGCAGATTTACTGATCCTGGCCTTGCTCAGTGGGTTAAGGATCTGGCATTGCTGTGAGCTGTGATGTAGGTCACAGACATGGCTTGGATCTGACATTGCTGTGGCTGTGGCTAGGCTAACAGCTGCAGCTCCAATTAGACCCCTGACCTGGTAACTTCCATATGCCACAGGTGCAGCCCTAAAAAGTAAAAAAGAAAAGGAAAAATATTTCATTTAGGTGCATATTATGAAAGTATATAATGTCTTTGTGAATTGACGAACAGTAATTTTGCTGGGAGCTAGGGCAGTTTGCAAGAAGAATTTATAAAGGCAGATTGAGGCTAACTAGATTATTAGTTCATCCTTTGACATGTAGGCCATAAAAAGCTTTTAAAGATATTCCATAATATTTGAGATTAGAAGTTCTAGAGCCAGACTCCCTGAGTTCATATTTCAAGCTCTGCCACTCACTAACTGTGTGACCTTGAACACGTTACTTAACCTCTTTGCTTTAATACCCCTGTTTATGTATTTAGAAAAGTGCCTAGCACATAGAAAAATCTCTTAAGTGTTGGCTCTTGTTGCTGCTATTTTTACATGCGTTGAGGAAAACCTCAAAGGTTATAATTGCACTCTTTTAGCCAGAACTAGAGGTATTGAAGAGGTTCAAGAGATATTTTAGCAGTAAAATTAACAAAGCTTCAACTTGTTTACTAACTTTATGTAATAAAAAATTTCAACTAATAATGCAGTTTGTGTGCAGTATAAAGGCAGGCTTTGAAATCTGTGTAACTTTCATGATTTGCAAACTTACAAAATTTAAATTTTTTATTTGTGTTTTCTTTTAGAGTTTATAGAAAATTTCAACTGTAGCTGTTGAACTAGAAGCTGAAATAATAGAAGCTGTTTACAATGCATTAGGGTATTGAAGAAAATTAATTTTTGAATTAAGTATTTGGAATATAAAGAAGGAAAGGTGACTGAAAATGGGGCGGAAGAAAATACAAATTACACGCATAATGGATGAAAGGAACCGACAGGTAAATGAAAATTTTAATTTAATTAATGTAAAACTTTTTAAAAGGGATATAGGATAGAATGGTTGATTTTTTAAAAAGTGTAATTCCAGAATAAATATTTTTATTTCTATACTACATTAAAATTTTTAGAAGTCAGGAACTTGATTTTTCATCATGTGCTTTAAAGAAAGTTTTTTAATTATAAAAATTATTGTTAATTATAGAAAACATAGATGATCAAAATAGGTAAAGAAAAATCACTCTAGTTTCACTAATAGCATCCATTGTATAGATTTATCATAATATACTTTAGTCTTCTATACATTTGATTTTGTCTGATTGTTAGTTTTCTAGGTATTGATAATTATTTTAAATTATCACCTCTGTTTTCATGATTTGATAATTCCTAAATTAACTAATGGTTACCATTGAATGTGTTCTGGTCAGATTTTCTGATTAACCAGCAAATAATTTTTTTTTTTTACAACTCTTACTATCACAAATATTTCTAAGTTTTATACACACACACACACACACACACACACGCATGTATATATATATATCAACTTTAATTGATAAAATGTTTTGACCTTAGTTTTTGGTACAATGTGAGTAAACCCTTACAAATTCAAGATAATTGTAATGATACTGGTATGTGAAGACCAGAAGTTGTAAGTTTTTAAAGCAGGGGTTGGCAGACTATGTTCCATGTTTTTTTTTTTTTTGTTTTTTTAAATTAGGACATTGCCATATGCATTTGTTTACATACTGTCTGTGGCTGCCTTCACATTAAAACAACAAAGTTGAGTAGTTGCCCCAGAGACTCTATGGCCCATTGACCTAAAATCTACTCTGGCCTTCTAAGAAAAAGTTTGCCAACCACTTATTTTAGAGGAAAGAAAGAAGATACTGCTGTGATTTATGTGAAAGTGTTCTGCCTTTGTTTTCCTTTAAGAGTTTTATAATATTCGGTCTTATGTTTAGGTCTTTAATCCACCTCTTAGAGTAATGAAAATAAAAACAAAACTGAACAAATGGGACCTAATTAAACTTAAAAGCTTTTGCACAGCAAAGGAAACCATAAACAAAACAAAAAGACAACCCACAGAATGGGGAAAATATTTCCAAATGAAGTGACTGACAGGAGATTAATCTCCAAAATATACGAACAACTCATGCAGCTCAATATCAAAGCAGACAACCCAGTCAAAAATGGGCAGGAGATCTAAATAGGCATTTTACAAAGAAGACATACAGATGGCCAAAAAGCAGATGAAAGGATGCCGAACATCGCTAATTATTAAAGAAATGCAAATCAAAACTATAGTGAGGTATCACATCACGCCAGTCAGAATGGGCATCCTAAGAAAATCTACAAAAAAAAAAAAATCTACAAACAGTAAATGCTGGAGAGTGTGTGGAGAAAAGGGAACCCTCATGCACTGTCGGTGGGAATGTAAGCTGGTGCAACCACTATAGAGAACAGTGTGGAAGTTCTGTAAAAAACTAAATCCAGGATTTCCTGCCATGGTGCAGTGGGTTAAGAATCCAACTGTAGCAGCTCAGGTAGCTGCCAAGGTGTGGGTTTGACCCCTGGGTTAAAGGATCTGGCATTGCCACAGCTGAGGCTTGGATTCAGTCCCTAGCCTGGGAATTTACATATGCCAGCAGTGTGGCCATAAAACAAAAAGCTAAATACAGAACTATCATATGATCCAGCAGTCCCACTCTTTGACGCATATCCAGAGAAACTGTTATTCGAAAAGATACACACACCCCAGTGTTCCTTGTAGCACTGTTTACAATAGCCAAGACATGGAAGCAACCTAAATGTCCATCAGCAGAGGAATGGATAAAGAAGATGTGGTACATATATACAATGGAATATTAGCCATAAAAAATGAAATAATGCCATTTATAACAACATGGGTGGACCTAGAAATTATCAGGCTAATTGAAGAAAGTTAAAGACAGATATAATATGTGATCACTGATATGTGGAATCTAACAAGAAGTGATACAAAAGAACTTACAAAACAGCCTCAAAGATTTTGTAACCGAAGTTATTGTTACCAAGGGGGAAATAAGAGGTAGGAGCAATAAATTGGGTTGGGATTGATATATACACACTACTATATATAAAATAGATAACAAGGACCTACTGTGTAGCACAAGGCAATTTACTTAATACTGTGATAACCTATATGGGAAGGTAATCAGCAAAGGACCAGATATATGTGTAATTGATTTACTTTGCTGTATAGCTGAAACTATCACTTTCTAAGTCAACTCTACTCCAAAATAAAATTTATTTAAAAAAAAAAAAGGAAAAATAATATCATAGAAAACTGTCTCCCGAAAAGTTGCATATCAGAGGTTTCAAGAGCAGCTGGTTTTTGGAATCTTACCAGGAACAAAACAGTACCGAAAATGTGTTCTGCAAAGCCTGAGCAGTAGTTCATATGGTAATACAGATATAATTAGAGACAAAAATTCAAGTGAGCAGCTGGTATAGATGTTTAGTGGAAGTGATTAGAGTTACCTGTAGACCAAATTGAAGTAGGCCCTTTTTTCAGTTCATGAAGATTTGTTAAAGTGTAAGCTCACTCAGGATTCATCATAAGGACCGATGAAATAGGAAAGACTGAAAAAATAACCATTCCAAGATTCCAAAGGAATGGTTCTAAGCTAGATTGCTAGTAAATTTACCTGTACAAGTCTGAGGTTGGTGACATGCAGAGGGCTCTGGGGACCTGTTTTGTGAACAGGTGTGGTATATATGTAAAATAGGGCTTATTAGGGAGTCCTCTACATGCAAGCAGTGAATTAGAAAAGCACACAAGAGCCTGTGATTATCATTATCCCATTGAAAATCATGTTTAAAATGAGCACAAATAGACTAGAACTACCAGTAGAGAAGACTCCACATGTTAGAGGAAAGGAGAACTAGCAATATGTGACTGTGTAATGGAACTTTTAAGCTCAGGAAATGTAACCGGTTAAAAAAATGGAGCCTGACACAATATCTCAGTAACAACAATTAGCCTGTTCCTATGTTGAATTTACTTTCTAAGTCAGCACCTTGCCAAGCAGCCAAATGGGGCAAGGGTTTCTGAATTTCTCCTCAGACGATTTTGGCAAAAAATGCAGGAAAGATATAAAAAAAAGGTAGTTGGATAGTTTATTTCTAAGGTTAGATTAGGCATGGACACAATTTGTCATAAGCTAAAACAGTATCTTAATTTTACTGATTTTGGGAGTTTCCATTGTGGCTTAGTGGATATGAACTCCACTAGCATCCACGAAAATGCAGGTTCAATCCCACTTGCCTTGCTCAGTGGGTTAAGGATCCTGCTTTGCCATGAGCTGTGGTGTAGGTCACAAAAACAGCTTGAATCCTGAGTTGCTGTGGCCGTGGTGTAGGCCAGCAGCTGTAGCTCTGATTCACCACCTAGCCTGGGAATTTCCATATGCCACGGGTGCAGCCCCAAAAAGACAAATTTTAAAAATAAATGAAATTTTACTGATTTTTGTATTTGTGGATTATGAGTTAAAAGTTTCATTATTCTTTAATTAAAAGGGGAAAATTGTTTCTCTGCAGAAGAGCAGATGTTTATTTCATCCAAATTTGAATACCTCTTATATTTGAGAGACTGTTAGGCACTGGGAACTCACTAAAAATATATAGCCTACGTATAAGATTTAAATATATCACAAATAGAAGTAATCTTTGGTAATGGGAGTGTCTATGGAAGGAGCCACCAACCTCCGATGGCAGGGTAGTTCAGGGAGCATATATTGAAGGAGGTAATAACAAATAGAGTTTTGAATTACTAGAGTTTTTGAGCTAGTGAGATAAGTATCACACTTTAAGTCATTGGAACAGTGAATGAAAAATTTGGAGGGTAACGCTATTATGCATAGCTTTTTCACATCACTTCCACTTAGAAGCTTCTGGTAAAACTGTGTGTTTGTCCTTCTTGGTTGAATACACTTCCTTTAAAAAAGCAAACTTTAGAGTATAACAAAAAGAAGAGTCTACAAATCCTAAGTATGTGGCTCAGTGAATTTTTGCAAAAAAAGAACATGGCTGTATAGCCAGCGTACTCCAGTGCACCACCTCAGAAACACCCTTTAACCTGTTGCCCAATCATTATCACCCTGTCCCAAGGAAGGCCATTAACCTAACTTCTAATACCAGAGGTTAATTTATGCCCATTGTTTAATTTTTTATGAATAGCATACATTCTTTTTTGCAACGTTATGTTTGTGAACTTCATCAGTGTTAGATCTGGAGATAGATTTTGTACATTTTCAGTGATTTATAATATTCTGTTGTGTGAATAGAATACAGTGCATATATTTTTTCTCTTGTAAATAGCCTTTTGGTTTGTTTTTACTTTGCAACTATTTTGATGAATGCTGTTTTGAATATTCTTGTGTATGTCTTTTGGTACATACAGACACCTGAGTGTTCAGTTGTTAAATCACAGACTACATGTGTGATCAACTTTAACAGCAGTTGACAAGGAGTTTTCTAAAGTGGTTGTGCTAATTGGTAGTTTACACTCTGCTGACAGTGTGTGAGAGTTCCAGCTCTCCTAAATCTTCACCAATACTTGGTATTGTCCTTTTTATTTTAGACATTCAGTAGGTGAGCAACAGTAACATTTTTTCCCATTATAGCTGGTTTACAGATTTCTGTCAGTTTTCCAGCTGTGCAGCGTGATGACCCAGTTACATATACAGATTCGTCACAAGTTATTAGACATAGTTCCCAGTGCTATACAGCAGGATCTCCTTGCTTTTCCATCCTAAAGGTAATAATCTACAACCGTTAACCCCAGACTCCCATACAATCCCACTCCCTCCCCCATCCTCTTGGCAATCACAAGTCTGTTCTCCAAGTCTTTGGTTTTCTTTTCTGTAGAAAAGTTCATTTGTGCAGTATATTAGTCTCCAGATATAAGTGATATCATACAGTATTTGTCTTTCTCTTTCTGAGTTACTTCACTCAGTTTGAGGGTCTCTAATTCCATCCATGTTGCTGCAAATGGCAATATTCTTTTTTATGGCTGAGTAGTATTCCATTGTGTATATATTCCACATCTTCCTAATCCAATCATCAGTCGATGGACATTTGAATTGTTTCCATGTCTTGGCTATTGTAAATAGTGCTGCAATGAACATGTGTGTGCAGGTGTCTTTTTCAAGGAAAGTTTTGTCCGGATATATGCCCAAGAGTGGGATTGCCGGGTCATATGGTAGTTCTAGGTATAGTTTTCTAAGGTCCCTCCATACTGTTTTCATAGTGGTTGTACCAGCTTACATTCCCACCAACAGTGCAGGAAGGTTTGCTTTACTCCACACCCCTTCCAGCAATTGTTGTTTGTGGACTTGTTAATGATGGCCATTCTGACTGGTGTGAGGTGGTATCTCATGGTAGTTTTGATTTGCATTTCTCTAATCATCAGTGATGTTGAGCATTTTTTCATGTGTTTGTTGGCCATCTGTATATCTTCTTTGGGGAAATGTCTATTCAGGTCTTTTGCCCATTTTTCAATGGGGTTGTTGTTTTTTTTTGCTGTTGAGTTGTATAAGTTGTTTGTATATTTTAGAGATTAATCCCTTGTCAGTTACATCATTTGACACTATTTTCTCCCATTCTGTAAGTTGTCTTTTTGTTTTCTTTTTTAGTTTCCTTTGCTGTGCAAAAGCTTGTCAGCTTGATTAGGTCCCATTGGTTTATCTTTGCTTTGATTTCTGTTGCTTCGGGAGACTGACCTAGAAAACACTTGTAAGGCTGATGTCAGAGAATGATGCCAATGTTTTCTTCCAGGAGTTTAATGGTGTCTTGTCTTATATTTAAGTCTATAAGCCATTTAGAGTTTATTTTTGTGCATGGTGTGAGAGTGTGTTCTAGTTTCATTGATTTGCATGCAGCTAACCAGGTTTCCCAGAAATACTTACCGAAAAGATTGTCTTTTCCCCATTTTATGTTCTTGCCACCTTTGTCAAAGATCAATTGGCCATAGGTGTCTGGGTTTATTTTTGGGTTCTCTATTCTGTTCCATTTGCCTGTACGTCTTTTTTGGTACCAGTATCACACTGTCTTGATTACTGTGGCTCTGTAATATTGCCTGAAGTCTGGGAGAGTTATGCCTCTTGCTTGTTGTTTTTTTTTTTTTTGTCTTTTTGCCTTTGTAATAAAGAGCCGCACCCACGGGATATGGAGGTTCCCAGGCTACGGGTCTAACAGGAGCTGTGGCTGCCGGCCTTTGCCACAGCAATGTGGGATCCGAGCCACGTCTGCAACCTACACCACAGCTCACAGCAATGCCGGATCCTTAACCCACTGAGCAAGGCCAGGGATCGAACCTGCAACCTGATGGTTCTTAGTTGGATTCATTAATCACTGAGCCATGAAGGTAACTCCAGCCTCTTGCTTAGTTTTTGTTCCTCAGAATTGCTTTGGCAATTCTGGGTCTTTTGTGGTTCTATGTCAATTTTTAGATTGTTTGTTCTGGTTCTGTGAACAGTATCATGGGTAATTTGATAGGGATTGCATGAATCGGTAGATTGCTTTGGGTAGTATGGCCATTTTTACAGTATTAATTTTCCTGGCCTATGTGCACGGAATATCTTTCCATTTCTTTGTATCTGCTTTGATCTTGTTGATTAATGTTTTGTAGTTCTCTGCATATAAGTATTTCACCTCCTTGGTCAGGTTTATTCCCAGGTATTTGATTTTTTGGGGTACTATTTTATTTTATTTATTTTCTTATTTTTAATAACAATGAATTTTATTTCAATTATAGGTCTACAAAGATGATCACAAGTCAATGTGATAGATTTTGTGTCCCAAATCCACAGTTCATCCCCCACCCCCCAGACTGTCTTATTTGAAAAACCATGGTTTTCCAAAATCTGTGAGTCATTGTTCTTCAAAGAAGTTCACTGTGTCTCTTTAGTTTCCACATGTAAGCGGTAGCATTGGGTGTTGCTGTCTAATTGTCTGACTGGTTTCACTTCGCACGATAATTTCTAGGTCCATCCATGTTGCTGTAAATGTTGTCATTTCGTTCCTTTTAATGGCTGAGTAATATTCAAATGTGTGTATGTACCATATCTTCCCTATCCACTCCTCTGTCGATGGGCATTTAGGTTGTTTCCATGACCTGGCTTCTTTCCTCTCTAGCTGCTTTGAATGTAAAGTTAGGTTCTTTATGTGAGCTTTTTCTTGTTTCCTGAGGTAGGCTTGTATTGCTATGTACTTTCCTCTTAGAACTGCTTTTGCTGCATCCCAGAGGTTTTGGAGTGTCGTATCCTTGTTGTCATTTGCTTCTAGGTATTTTTTAATTTCCTCTTTGACTTCTTCATTGATCCATTTGTTGTTTAGTAGCGTGTTGTTTAGTCTCCACGCGTTTGTATTTTTGGCCATTTTTTTCTTGTTGTTGATTTCCAGTCGTATAGCATTGTGGTCAGAGAAGATGCTTGATATGATTTCAATTTTCTTAAAGTTACTGAGGATTGATTTGTAGCCCAGGATGTGATGAATCTTAGGGAATGTTCCGTGCGCACTTGAG
>PVHT020001749.1:3560178-3570820 GCA_004024745.2 Catagonus wagneri | reverse complement strand
TACTGTTGGCTGCTTCTAAGGAATTTTTTATTTCAGTGATTGTATTTTGCATCTCTTCTTGTTTACTTTTTACAGCTTGTATTTCTCTGCTCAGTGTTTCCTGTAAATTATCAATCTTTGCCTCCAGTGTGTTTCTAATGCCTTGCATCATCTTCAGCATCAACAGTCTAAAGTCTCTTTCTGGGAGACTGGTAATCTCCTCATCACTGAACTGTTTTTCTGGGCTTTTCTCTTTCTCCCTTATCTGAGTTAGAGTCTTCTGTCTTCATTTTTATAGGTTTTTGATGTGGTGACCTTTTTGCCTTAAGAGAGTTATAGACTCTCTTAGTTCTGGTGTTTGCCTCCCCTGTGGCTAAAGTTGGTATGGAGGGGGCTTGCTGTAGGCTTCCCAATGGGAGGGAGTGGTGCCTGCCCACTGGTAGGTGGGGTTGATTCTTATCCCTCAATGGGTAGGGCTTTGTCTCTGGATGAGATTAGAGGCTAGCTGTGTGCCTGATGGGTCTTTAGGCAGCCTGTTTACTGATGGGTGGGGCTGTGATCCCACCTGGATTATTGTTTGGCCTGGGGATTCTCAGCGCTGATGGGAGGGACAAGGTTTTCCCAGAAATGGCCACCTGCAGAGAAATGCAGGCTGATGAATGTTCCCGAGAGCTTCACCTCCAATGTCCTTCCCCTACAACAGGACAGTCACCTCTATTTTCCCAGGAGATCCTCCAAGAATTGTAGTCAGGTTCCACCTAGATTCCTATGGAGACTGCTTTGCCTTGGGACCCAGTGCACGTGAAAGTCTGTGTGTGCCTTTCAAGAGTGGGGTCTCTGTTTCCCCCAGTCCTGTGGAGCTCCTGCACACAAGCCCCACTGGCCTTCAATGCCAGATGCTCCGGGGGCTCTTTCTCCCTGTGCCCGATCCCCAGGTGTGGGGTTTTGACATGGGGCTCAGAACTCTCAGTCCTGTAGCTGAGTCTCTGTGATGCAGTTACTTTCCAGTCTGTGGGGCTTCCCCCCCGGGAGGTATGGGGTTGCTTCTGTTGCGTAATCACCCCTCCTACCTCTTGATGTGGTCTCCTCTTTGTCTTCTGGAGTAGAATATCTTTTTTGGAAGTTTACAGTCCATTTGGTTGAAGGCTGCTTGGCATTTGGTTGTAGTTTTGTTTTTATTTGGGAGAGAAGTTGAGCTTCAGTCCTTCTATTCCGCCATCATAATCCAATCTGGGGTGCTATTTTAAAAGATAAAGTATTTTGGTATTCTTTTTCTGATATTTCTTTGTTAGTATACAGAAATGTGATTGCTTTCTGAAAGTTAACCTTATATCCTGCTACTTTGCTGAATTTGTTGATCAGTTCAGGTAATTTTGGGGTTGAGTCCTTGGGGTTTTCTATATATAGTATCATGTCATCTTCATATAGTGACAGTTTTACCTCTTCTCTTCCTATTTGGATGCCTTTTATTTCTTCTGTTTGTTTGATTGCTGTAACGAGGATTTCCAATACTATGTTGAATAAGAGTGGTGAGAGTGGGCATCCTTGTCTTGTTCCAGCTTTTAGTGGGAAGGCTCTCAGCTTTTCTCCATTGAGTATTATATTTGTTGTGGGTTTGTCGTAAATGGCTTTTATGATGTTAAGGAATGTTCCCTCTATCCCCATTTGGTAAGAGTTTTGATCATGAATGGATGTTGGACTTTGTCAAATGCTTTTTCTGCATCTATTGAGATGATCATGTGGTTTTTTACTTTTCTTTTGTTAATATGGTGTATAACGTTGCTTGATTTGTGTATGTTGAACCATCCTTGTGCATCTGGGATGAATCCCACCTGGTCATGGTGTATGATCTTTTTGATATGTTGTTGGATTCGGTTAGCTAAAACTGTTGAGAATTTTTGCATCTATATTCATCAAAGATATTGGCCTATAGTTCTCTTTTTTCGTGGCGTCTTTGTCTGGTTTTGGAATTAAGGTGATGCTGGCATCATAGAATGTCTTTGGGAGTGTTCCTTCTTCTTCAGCCTTTTGAAAAATTATAAGTAGTATGGGTATAAGTTCCTCTTTGTATGTCTGGTGGAATTCACCTGTGAAGCCATCTGGTCCTGGACTTTTATTTGTAGGGAGTGTTTTTATGACATACTCAAATTTCATTTCTAGTCATCGGTCTGTTCAGTTGATCTATTTCTTCTTGATTCAGTTTGGGTAGGGCATAAGTCTCTAAAAAGTTGTCAATTTCTTTTAGGTTGTCAGATTTGTTCATGTACAATTGTTCATAGTATTCTCTCATGGTTTTCTGTATTTCTGTAATCTCCGTTGTGACCTCTCCTTTTTCAGTTCTTATTTTGTTTATTTGGGTTTTTTCTCTCCTCTTCTTGGTGAGTCTAGCCAGAGGTTTGTCCATTTTGTTTACCTTTTCAACGAACCAGCTCTTGGTTTTATTGAGTTTTTCTGTTTTTTGAGTCTCTATTTTGTTGATTTCCTCTCTGATCTTAATGATCTCCTTCCTTCTGCTGACTTTAGGGTGTTTTTGTTCCTCTCTTTCTAATTCAGGTGATGGGTTAGGTTGTCAATTTGAGATTTTTCTTCTTTTTTGAGGAAGTCCTGTAATGCTATGAATTTCCAAGTACTGCTTTTGCAGCATCCCATAGATTTAGAGTGGTTGTGTCTTCATTCTCATTTGTCTCAAGGTATTTTTTAATTTCCTTCTTGATTTCCTCATTGACCCAATCGTTTTTTAGTAACATTTTGTTTAGTCCCCATGTAGTATGTTTTTTCTCATTTCCTTTCCTGTGGTTGATTTCTAGTTTCATGCCTTTGTGGTCAGAGAAGATACTTGGAATAATTTCTATACTCTTAAATTTGTTTAGGTTAGCTCTATGTGATCTATCCTTGAGAATGTTCCATGTGCACTTGAGAAGAATGTGTATTCTGATTTTTTGGGATGTAATGTCCTGAAAATGTCAGTTAGGTCTAACTTTTCTATTGTTTCATTTAGGATCTCTGTTGCCTTACTGATTTTCTGTCTAGAGGATCTATCCATTGATGTGAGTGGAGTGTTAACATCTCCTACTATTATTGTTTTACCTTTTATTTCTCCTTTTATGTCTGATAGTACTTGTTGTAGGTCCTTGGGTGCTCCTGTATTAGGGGCATATATATTGATGATTGTAATATTCTTTTCTTGAATGGATCCTTTAACCATTAAGTACCGTCCTTCTTTGTCTTTCTTTATGGCTTTCATCTTAAAGTCTTTTTTTTCTGATATATTTCCACTCCTGCTGTCCTTTCTTGTCCATTGGCATGAAATATCTTTTCCCATCCCCTCACTTTCAGTCTATATGTGTCCTTTGCGTGAAGGTGAGTCTCTTGTTGGCAGCAGATTGTTGGTTTTTGCATTTTTGTCCAGTCTGCCTATTCTTTTCATTGGAGCTTTCAGTCCATTGACAGTTAAGGTAATTGTTGATAGATATGTATTTATTGCTGTTTTAGACCTTGTTTTCTAGTCGATTTTATGTTTCTCTTTTCTTCTTTTCTTTTTTTGGTTGGTTAGTTTCCGTTTATTTTATGTTTGTGTGCTTTCCTTTTCATTATTTGTGTACATGATGTTCTGTTTTGATTTGTGGTTGCCCTGTTTTTTAAGTATGTTAACACCTTCTTATATCTGCTTGCTTTAGCCTGATAGCCATATAGGCTCAAACACATTAAAAAAATTTTTTTTTAAAGTTAAGAAAATGACTCTGTATTTTCTTATTTTCCCTCCCCATAATGTATGATTTTGTTGTCTTTTTAAAAATTTTTTTTAGCATCTTCATGTTTAGATCTGTATGCTGGCTTATTCGAATGATTGCTTTCCATTTGTGGTTTCCTCCATTCTGTTTCTTACTTTTTACCTTTTTTTTTTATAGAAACCCGTTCAGTATTTCTTTTAGAAAGGGTTTAGTATTGCTGTACTCTTTTAGCTTTTGATTGTTGGAGAAATTCTTTATTTCTCCTTCTATTTTAAATGGTATTCTTGCTGGGTAGAGTATTCTAGGTTGCAAATTCTTTCCTTTCAGCACTTTAAATATATCTTGCCACTCCCTTCCGGCCTGTAGTGTTTCTGTAGAGAAATCAGCTGATAGCCTTGTGGGGGATCCCTTATAATTAACTCTTTGCTTTTCTCTTGCTGCCTTTAGGATCCTCTCTTTATGTTTAATTTTTGCCATATTTAATATAATATGCCTTGGTGTGGGTCTGTTTGGGTTCAGCTTGTTTGGGGTCCTCTGTGTTTCCTGTATCCTGATGTCAGATTCCTTCAGATTTGGAAAGTTTTCAGACATAATTTCTTCAAATATATTTTCAGTCCCCCTTTCTTTTTCTTCTCCTTTGGGAATTCCTATTATGCGTAGATTGGTCCACTTTATATTATCCCATAGATCTCTTATATTGCTTTCATGTTTTTTCATTTCGTTTACTGTCTGCTGTCCTGATTGCATGATTTCCATTATTCTATCTTTCATGTTGCTGATTTGTTTCTCTACATTATTCAATCTGCTCTTTATTGCTTTTAGCTCAGTTTGCATCTCTGCAAATGAGTTTTCTAGCTTTTCTTGGCTCTTCCTTATATTTTCTATTTCCTTTCTAAGGGAATCTGCATTGCTTTTTGCGTCTTCTCTTAATTCCTTGATACTCAGCCTCAATTCCTCAAGTATTTTCACTGTCTCCCTTCTGAACTCCATTTTTGTCAGATTTCAGAGGTCTGTTTCATTGTTGATTGCTTTAGGTGACTTCTCCTATTCCTTTAACTGGGAATGGTTTCTGATCTTCTTCATCTTGCTTATGGTTTTCTTTTTCTGTGAGTTTGGGGAAGCCGCAGTGTAGTCTTGTAAGGCTACTTCTAGGCAATAGCACCACTTTGTATTTTTTGTGGTTACTATATAGTTTTGGTGTGGGGATTTGAATATTTGGTGTGTCTTTCTTCGGTGTGAGCAGGCTGTTATCTCTCTAGTGCTCCGTGTGTTTTCAGGGAGGGGGAAGCAATGGGTACGGTCAGCAATTCGTGCCTGGTCTCTTGGTTCTCAACAGCAGCCAGGACCTGCAGGAAGGTGGCACTGGCTACTTCTGGTTTCAGGGTCCTGGGAAGTGGTCATGAGCTCTAGGCAGATCTACCAGGTGTCCAGAGCAGTTGGCAGTAGCAACAGCAGGATGTGTGAGTTCCCAGGGCAGTGGGAGCCACAACGGCTAGTGTTCAGTTGCAGTGCCCTCCTCTGAAGTGATTGAAACCACAGGTGGTACCTGTTCAGGGACTTCTAGTGGTAGTGGGCCATGATCATCTCTAGAGCCAGTGATAACTGTGGTGGTTTTCTCCCTTCACCTGTAGACCATGCATGAAGCAACCTTTCTCACTGTATAGCTCACATAGGAGGTGCTATACAGCTTGTGCCTAGTTGCAAGGTCCTGGGAAGTGATAGGGATCAGGCATATGGCTACTTCCCCAGAGCACTTAGCAGTGGAAGCAGCAGGATTGGTGTGTTCCCAGGAGTGCAAGAGCACCCACAAGTGGTATTCAGTCCCAGTGCCCTCCTCTGTAGTGCCCTTGAGGTGTCTGGGGCTATAAGTGGTGCCTATTCATGGACCCCTAGTGGTGGCGTGCCATTCCCACCTCTGGAGCCAGAGATACCTGGGGTGGTTTGCCTCTGCCTCCTGTAGAGCATGCAGAAAGTACCTCGTCCTGCTTAGTCCCTATAGGATGAGCTGCACAAGGTGCTCTGAGTTACAGGTTCCTGGGAAGGGACAAGCATCTGGGCACTGCCCAGAATGTTTGGCAGTGGCAGCTGCAGGGAGGATTTGCTCTTGGGGGAGCAAGAGCAACAGCAGGTGATGTTCGGTCATAATGTCCTTCTCTACAGTGCCCTCTGAGGTGCTTGGGGCTGCAAGTGATTTTTGTTCACATGTCCCCTGTGGCAGTGGGTTATGCCCTCCTTTGGAGTCAGGAATAACTGTGGTGGTTTGCTCCCATCCCCTGTAGGCCACCAAGAAGCACCCTGTCCCACTTAGACCACAAAGGAGATGCTGCACCAGCTGTACCTAGTTGTATGGACTTGGGAGGGGACAGCGAACAAATGGGTGCTGCCCTGAGGGTTTGGCAGTGGCAGTTGCAGGGCGGGTGTGTTCCCAGGGGAGTGATAGCAAGTCTCTGGTGCACGGTAGGCTCCGTGTCACCCTTAGCCCCCTGATGCCCTTAGCCCACACTAGAGGTGCCTGGTCACTGGTAACCTGCACAAGAAGTGCCCAGTCTCCGGTACAGGAGCAAAAGTCTTATGGATGGTTGCGCCAGGGATGCTGGACCACTGTGGACAAGCAGGCAGCCTCTGTGTGTGGGCAGTCTGTGCCCCATGGAGCCTGGACCGCCATGGTCTAGCAAGCTGCTTCCTGTCGCGGGTGAGCTGTGCCCAGAGATGCCTAATCTACAGCAGGGTATCAAGGGGCTTCTGGTTGCGCAGCCTGGGCAGGGTGTGTCCAGAAGACACTGGGGCAACAGCGGTGTAGCAAGTGGCTTCCGGCTACCCAGCTACCATGGTTTGCACTTGAGTTGCCCTGCCCTTTGCAGGCTCCCCTCTGGCTGCAGGTGATTTGCGCTTGATTTGCCCCACCCTCTGCACTGGTTCAGGGTGCTTCCTATGGTGGTCAGTCCCTCCTCTTTTCCTCCTCCCCAGCAGTGGAGCCTTGCCTCTCCTGTGGGTCCAGATCTTCTCCCAGGTTCCCTGTGACGTGGCGTTCCACTCCCCAGCCCATCACACAGTGCTCCCTAGCCCCCTAGGCTGTCTCCACACCGCCAATCCCAGCCCTCTCCCAGGGGCTGACCTCCGGAGCCTAAGTCTCAGCTCCCAGCCCCCGCCTGAGCATCTCAGGCTGTGGGGTCTGTGCCGGTGTTCAGATGATCTGTGAGGCTCTCACTCCATTTTGCCGTTCTCAGTCCAGCTGCTGTGCTTTTCTTGGGCTTTGAGGTCCCTCTGGCTGGCTGATGTTTCCATCGGTTAGGTGGCTTCCCAGGTCGTGGGTTCTTTTTCTCCTTCACAGCTTCCTCCCTGGAGTGCTGCTGCCATCCTGATTCCGTCTCTCTCATTTTTGTTTTCTGTTGTTCTACCCAGTTATGTCAAGAGTTTCTTGCCCTTTTTGGAGGTTTAAGTTCTTCTGCCAGCATTCAGTTGATGTTTTGTGCAAGTTGTTTTACATTTAGATGTGTTTTTTTGATGTGTTTGTGGGAGAGAGTGAGCATGACCTTTTACTCCTCCACCATCTTGCCGCAAGCCCCCAACAGTAACATTTTAAGTTTCTTTGATGTCTGGTGAAATCGACTATCTTTTCATATTTTTATTGGCCATCTTCTTTTGTGATTTATCTGTTTACTTTCTTCCCTATTTTTTCAAGTAGGCTGCCTGCCTGCTTTTTCATATTAATTAGTATATATACATAATCTCTTCTGAATTTATTTTTTTTGTCTCTTGCCCTTTAGGGCTGCACTCGCCACATGTGGACGTTCCCAGGCTAGGGGTCAGACAATCGGAGCTGCAACTGCCGGCCACAGCCACGCAGGTTTCAAGCTGCAAGTGCAGCCTACTCCAGAGCTCACAGCAATGCCAGATCCTTAACCCACTGAGCAAGGCCAGGCATCGAACCTGCAACCTCATGGTTCCTACTTGGATTTGTTTCTGCTGAGCCACGATGGGAACTCCTATTCTGAATTTTTGATCCATCATGTACATTATAAATATCTTCTCTCACACCATGCCTTGCCATTTTACTTTAATTATTTTTAAGTGAATAAGATTAATGTTCAGTTTACCTTTTTTTCCCCATTTATGGCTAGTATTCTTTGTGTTGTTTCAGAAATCTTAACCTAACACCTGGCCATGAAGACCATCTTCTATGCTTTCTTCTACTTCACCTTTCATGTTTTAGATCTGCTGTTCATTTTGAATTCATTTTTGTGTGTGGCTTGAGGTGTAGGGATCAAAATTTGTTATTTTTCAGATGGATATTGAGTTGCCTCAGTGCAAATTATTGCACAAACCATCCCAAGAAAACAAAGAAAACTTATTGGAATTTAGATTTTTTTTTTCTTTTGGATATATGAATTGATTTAGGGAGAACTGAAAACTTGTAATCTCTGATTATGTTCCTTCTTCCATCCATCCCTCCTTCCATTTCCTCCTTCCCCCCCCTTCCTTCCTTCCTTTCCTCCCTCATTCCCTTCCTTTCCTTCCTTCCTCCCCCCACATCCATTCTTCCTCAGAGTGTCAGAGTGACCAGCTCGGTCTTTCCCTTCTCACTGGTATATTGGCCCCTAGGATATTCTGTTTTGTGTCTTCACCTCCCAGGACAAAAGTTCTGTCTCTCAGCAGCAACCCATTGCCCCAAAGGACTAGATACTATACCCAGACTCAGTAAATACTTGCAGGGAAAAAGGCAGCTGCAGAGCACCACCTCTCATCCCTCTAGAATCTTGGCATCTTCAGTACTTCCCGCTTCAGCAGCTTTCTCATGTCTTAAAACAGTTATTTGGTGTATTCCACTCTATTTTTATAGTTGATTTCAATGAGTTATTTGATCTTCTACTGGTTATTCCATCTTACTTAGAGGTAGACGTCCTCTTACACTTTAAAAAAATAAAAAGAAGTAAATTTTCAAGGTAAATATAGAGAAAAATATTTAAACACTATTTATTATCCAGAAGTAACATATGTCAGTTCTGACATATTTGCTATCTCAGTTTATAGAGGCACTGGATTTTGTTTGCTACCCTTTTATTTAGTCTTATTCTTTTTCTTTATAGTCATTGCAACACTGGAGTAAAATGACAATTTAAAAGTAAAATTTGTGTTTATTTTGCCTGATACTGAAATAGGTTTATTAATACTGATGTTTTAAGTTTTAAATTTCATAATATTTAAAATAAAGTGAAATATTTAATATGTTTCAAAAGCCTGATGCAGGAGTTCCCTTTGTGGCTCAGCAGTTGATGAACATGACTAGGATCCATGAAGATGTGGGTTTGATCCCTGGCCTTGCTCAGTGGGCTAAGGATCTGGCATTGCTGTGAGCTGTGGTGTAGGTTGCAGATGTGGCTAGGATCCTGTGTTGCTGCAGCTGTGGCATAGGCTGGCTGCTGTAGCTCCAGTTCAACCCCTAGCCTGGGAACTTCCATGTGCCATGGGTGCAACCCTAAAAAGCAAAATGAATGAATGAATGAATGAATAAAATGAAGCCTGTTGCAAAAGAAAGATTTAGATTTAGTAATCAAAGTAATGGAGGAATTTTTAGCAATCAGAGTAATGGTGGCTGTGTAAATCTTACCTCTCCTGACATAATTTCTCCCAAAATAAGTAGTGTAAAATAAAAACAGCAAATAGAATTACATAAAATTTACAACCTTGCCACAATTAGAAGGCAAAGAATATCCAAATTCACATTACCTCCAAGTGGAAAATTATTAGCAAGTCACGGTATACAGTTGAACTTTGACTGCAAGTCTTTGAAGTGAGCAAGTGTACTTCAGGAAAAAGTACGTGGAAATGAAAACAGGAGACCTCGTAGGTGTCTTGAGATTGATTTGAGATCACTACCAAAAAGAGAAAGTCTACTGTTAAGTCCAGAGATTTTGAAAAATATTCTTTGTAGATCAGAAGAGACCACAGGTAAAGAAAGGACTTAAAATGTATGGTGTTCAAGGAAGTATGTAGTCATGATAAGGCAACTGTTTGAGGGGAAAGAGGGCAAAAAGGAAGGCAGAAGTACTCTTAGGAAAATGCTGGTTGAATGGAAATGAAGAGAAGAGATATATACGAATCCTTCAAATCCTGCAAATGTTACATTTACCAAAGGACACAAAGCTCCTGTCCCCAATGCCAATACCTCCCCCCCGAATCCTCCATTAAGGAGACTATTCTTAACTGCTTTAAAAGGAGAGGTGCTCTTGAATAAGAATATTTTAAACCACTATCCACAGTTATTTCTTTCCTTAGAAATTCAGTGCTGTAAACATTCTTCTTTTTTTTTTCTCTTAATGGATTTTATTTCAGTTATAGGTGTACATAAATCATCACAAGTCAATTTTACAGATTTTGTATCCCAAACCCCCAGTGCATCCCCCCACCCCCCAGATTGTCTTATTTGAAAAGCCAAGGTTTTCCAAAGTCTGTGAGTCATTGTCTGTTCTGTAAAAAGTTTCATTGTGTCTTTTTAGTTTCCACATGTAAGCCATATCATTGGGTGTTGCTGTCTAATTGTCTGACTAGTTTCACTTTGCATGATAATTTCTAAGTCCATCCATGTTGCTATAAATGTTGGTAATTCGTTCCTTTTAATGGCTGAGTAACATTCCATTGTGTGTATGTACCATATCTTTCCTATCGGCTCTTCTGTGGATGGGCATTTAGGTTGTTTCCATGACCTGGCTATTGCATAGAGTGCTGCAGTGAACACTGGAGTACATGTGTCTTTTCGGGTCATGGTGTCTGCTGGATAGATGCCCAGGAGTGGGATTGCTGGATCAAATGGTCATTCTATTTTGAGTTTTCTGAGGAATCTCCATACTGTTTTCCACAGTGACTGCACCAATTTGCATTCCCACCAACAGTGTAATAGGGATCCTTTTTCTCCACACCCTCTCCATCACTTA
>PVHT020001749.1:3536250-3556927 GCA_004024745.2 Catagonus wagneri | reverse complement strand
ACGTGAGGCTCAGAACTCTCAGTCCTGTAGCTGAGTCTCTGTGATGCAGTTACTTTCCAGTCTGGTGCTTCCCGCCCGGGAGGTATGGGGTTGCTTCTATCGCGTAATCGCCCCTCCTACCTCTTGATGTGGTCTCCGCTGTGTCTTCTGGAGCAGAGTATCTTTTTTGGAAGTTTACAGTCCATTTGGTTGAAGGTTGGTCGGCATTTGGTTGTATTTTTGCTGTTATTTGGGAGAGAAGTTGAGCTCCAGTCCTTCTATTCCGCCATCTTAATCCAATCTCCTGTAAACATTCTTCTATGCAAACTGTTATAGAGGAGAAAACAAGATGATATGCACAATTATTTAGGTGATAAAATTTTCCCCCCCAAAAAACAATGAAAAGGTAGCAAAAAAACTGTTGTATGGCTCTCCAAGCTGGAATAAATTTCCTTAAGCAAGTATTTAGGGATGTTACAGACAAAAAAAAAATCATCGTTCAGAATTTCGAAATACTCAGAAGGAAAACTGGTATTTTAGAAAAAGCATAGATGAAACAGAAAGTAATTGAACTCCAGGAAGAAAAAAGATAAAGTCATATCAAAACAAACTAAATCACAAAGTGACTAAGGAATAATAGATTCAAATGAACCCTTATTGTTAATTGAAGGGAGGTTGGGAAAAACCTAAATGACTGAAAATGAGGCAAGTAATTTCAGAAGGTTAGAGAGAAAGTGGTTGAAAAAGGATACGGATAAAGATGATCTAACTTATGTATAATTGCAGTCCGCAAAGAAGAAAAACAAATGCATAGAATCAGAACTAATATTTATAATTACAGTTTTCATAAAGAAGATAAAACAAGACACTAAGGATTAGGTGGAAATGCAGAGATCAACCTTGATACATGTCTTACTGAAACGATTAGATTTTAAGATAAAGAAGAAATCCACAGGGCTTCTAGGTATAAATAACCACACATTTATAAGTTTAGAGAATTAGACTGACATTAAATTTTGCAAAATGAGTATATAAAATGAAGATAATAAAATAGAGCACCATTTTCAAAAAATGCAAGGGAAAAGTCTGAAGCAAGGATTTCGTTTGTAGTCAAGCTGTATTCAAGTACAAAAGTTATAAAAACAAGTTTTAAACAACTAGAGTTCATGGAGTTCTGTGCTTGTGGAGTGTTATTGTACAGTCTAGTGGAGGATTAGCTTCATACAACTGAGAGATGTTTGAGGAAACTAATGCCAAAAGATCCATGACCAACATTTAATATACCTAACTGTAGATTTGAGCCTAAAGCAACAATGGGGGCAAGGGTGGATGAATAATATGTCATATATTATTTATTATATATGATTTTATTTTGACAAAGTAGAAATAATGCAACTGATACATTGTAGAAAGTAGAGAGAAAGAGGAAAGTAGAACAAGCACACTGGTTATTGTTTAGGCAATAAATGAGAGTATCATTTAGTATCAGTCTAATTCTCTAAACTTATAAATGTGTGGTTGTTTATACCTAGAAGCCCTATGGATTTCTTCTTATTGTTTAGGCAATAATTGAGAATATCATTAAGATTTGACAGACCAAATAGTGACTACAAAGGTATCCACTAGAACAAAAATGCTAATCTTCCTTAAATTTTTAAAGAAGTAAGGAAAACACATTTATAGAGAGGAAAAATAGGAAATACACGTAATAGGTATAACTATTAAACATTTATTAAAATAACAATGAAATCTCCAAGCATTATCAGTCAGATTGTTACCGTCCTGGGCTCTTGGCCTCCTTAATGGGTAGAAATTGATAAGAAGCCAGACGGGAAAATTCAGTCAAGATTTCATTGGGGCCACTGCTGCAGCAGTAGGGAGGGAAAACAAGCAGCAGGTTCCCTTGCTCACTTACTTTCTGAGAAGGGAGGTGAGCTGGTTCCTTATATGGAGTAACCACTGCTAGTTGGGAACATGCATATTAAAGAAATGAGATTATTTTATACTTTGCATATTAGCAAAAGAAGAGTAACATATGAAAAAATATGAAATTATTTAAGGGAGTATCTTAGAACTGTACAATTGAACTTAGAGACATATCCTTGAAGTGTGGTTAAATAAGGAAAATAAAATAAAGAGTATTGTTAGAGTCCCTGTTTTGTAAATGCTGACAAATCCCTTACATGTGTATACATGTAAATGTGTATATGATTATTATTGTCTAGGTCTTGCCCAAAAATGTGGACTGAAAGATACTACATTGAAAATAAGGGTTAAGGGGTTTACGTTGGTGCAGGGGAAAATAAGGGCAAGCAAAACACATTATATGCATAAGGACTTTTTAAAAAGATTAAATCATAATAAGATTTATTTTTTAAAGGAGAGCAAGGGAACTATTAGGAAAAACATGGTGTGACGAGTGTTCCACAGAGAAGGAAAATAGCGAAGTTCCTAAGGTGGAAAGTAGCTGGTGATTAAGGAAAACACACACACACGCATACATGCATGCTCTCACTCGTTCATGCACCATCATGCACCAGTGCAGCATAGTTGATGTAAGACAGAATAAACAGTAAGGTCAGATAGTTTGAGGCCAGATCATTTATCTGGTTTCCTTACTGAGTATGGTTATTACTTTCAGTGCAGTGAAAAACTCTTAAATTCCTGCTTACACATTTGATTTATGTTTCAGATATATTACTCTGGCAGGTATGTGGCAAATAAGTATACTGTAGGGTGCAGTAGATAAAGCAAGAAATCTAGTAAGATGATTATATAATTAATATACATGAGAAATTATGTGGTAGTGGCGTAGATAGAAGTAGGTAGATTTGGGATATGTTTTGGAGGTAGAGCTAACTCAGTTTGCTGAAGGATTGGGTAGCATAGATTATTGTGATAAGAGTTAAGGCTCACTCTTAGATATTATATGGTTTTATTTTAATGAGTGATGGTGCCATTTTGCTGAAATGGAGAAGATATGGAGAGAGCATATTTGTTGCTTTTAATGAAGCTGGATGCAGTTACCTGGCAAACACTGTGAGGGTAATGAGAAGGAGCCCACATCTAAAGCCCACAGGCATTTAATATGTGGAGGTTAAGCAAAGGAAGAGGCTATCACTCTAAAGGCTGAGAGGAAGCAGCAGGAAGTAGGAGGAAAACAAGGACAGTGTGGTTACATAAACAACTGAAAATAAATGTTTGAAGAGTGAAAATATGGTCAACTTTGTCAGATGCTGCTGAGATATATAGTAGAGTAAGAAAGAAAAACTGACCGTTAACTTGAATCACATAAATGAAAGTCACTGATGATGATATTGACAGGTCTTAGTGGTTTGGGGGGACTAGAAGTCTGCAGTATATTGAGAAGAGAACAAGTGGCGAGAAATGGGAGACCACAACCTAGACATTTCTTTAAAACATTTTTACTGTGAAATACAGCATAAAGAGGGTGACAAGAGGGGTGGTAATTGGAGGGGAAGTATGGAGTCAAAGAAGGTCCTGGAGTATGTCTATAAGATCTTTGATCTGATAGGAAGGAAACCATGATGGGGGAAGAGAGTGTAGCATGTGGAAAGAATAGAAACAAAAATAACAGCAGAGAAGGGGGAGTGTGGAAAAGTACAGATTAAGCCATTGAACTGATAGATTTAGTGATGGTAAGTGAGATAGATGCTGCTTATTTCTATTTTCTCAGTAGTTTGAGGCAGGGTTACCAGTGGAGAGAGAATTTGAAGGAGAGAAAGTAGGAAGTTGGTGACCTGGAGAATGGGCTAATGAGACAAATAAGCCAAGTTAACACTGTCAGACAGTGTTACGTATTAGTTGGGATTTAATGTCATCACTTTTAGAAACACTTGGGGGGTGTGGGTGTACACTTATGTTCTCAGTAATTGTTAGCTGCTTGCATAAAGATCAAAGGATAAATTAGGTTAGGGTTAGGGTTAGGGTTAGACGGGTGGGTGTCAATACTTGTTTGGAGCTGTGCTCGGCAAGTATGTCAGTGAGAGAAGGATAAAGAAGTTGTGTTTTTGCGAGGGAGTGAAAAATAGTGATGGACCATGGAATCTAAAGAGAAGAAAGGGCATGGGAATATGTAGATGGTAACAACGTGGTGAAGTAAATTAATTGGAAGACTTGATGAAGGTTAAAGAATTTCTGGAGAGGTAATACAAAAGAGGGGAGCTGGGTAGGAGGCATTCAGAATGGAATGTGTGAAGTTGAGATTTTGAAGCTAATGTGATTAATCGATGATGGCAGAGTTAAGGTCTGACAGTAGAGAGTGCTTGACATGTGGTGATGGTTTATCATTTGAAGGTTGGGAGACAAAGGAACTGAGAGACCAAGGTCTTTGCATCAATTTTTTACACAGATGCTGAAATCCCCAGAGATAAGAGCAAGGTTAGAAAGAGAAGCATGAGCAAGAATAACCAGAGGGTCATTACAAGGAGCATTATTAGGTGGTATAAACTTCATGACTTGAGCTTAAAAATATCTGGAGTTTTTAGAGGAGGAAGGAAAAATTGAGAGAATGGGGAACAAAAAGGATTTATCTTCCAGGCCCTTGAGTATAGGAGATGTAATAGTAAAAAAAAGGAAATTAGTTTGTATATGCGAGGGCTTCAGAAGATGACAGGTTTCAGGTGGGAAAAAAATATTGAAAGAAGAATTTGAGGACTTGAGGTATTTGGTGATCTAGACTGTGAATTTCAGTGGGTGCAGTAGAAGGTCTTAGGAAGTAGGAGAAATATAAGTTAAACTAGTGGATGTACTTAGTTGTTCAAGGAGTGAAGTCTGAATGATGATGGATTACTTGAGGTGGGATTTGGGTTTTCCGGTGCCATTTTAAGCTGGATGATAAAGGGCCACTGGCCAGCTGTTTCCTTCTCTGGTTCTTTGCCCTCCAAAGTGGAGTGGCAGCCAGGGATGAAGGAAGCTTCCTCAGGAGGTGGCTTTATCAGAGCCTTTGGAGATATAAGATATGTTAGAACTGAATTCCTTTGGCATATCAGGGAGAAAGAGACTCATATAGAGAATGAAGCTAGGTACTTTTTTCATCTTTGAAATCAGACTTGGTATTAAAAGAAGACTCTTCTTCAGGTAGCCTATATTCAAGTAGTACTATTAATGCTTTTAATAAAAAATACCCCCCCCCTTTTTATTTTGGATTGTCTAGGTCACTTTTACAAAGAGAAAGTTTGGACTAATGAAGAAAGCCTATGAACTTAGTGTGCTCTGTGACTGTGAAATAGCACTCATCATTTTCAACAGCTCTAACAAACTGTTTCAGTATGCCAGCACTGATATGGACAAAGTTCTTCTCAAGTATACAGAATATAATGAACCTCACGAGAGCAGAACCAACTCGGATATTGTTGAGGTAACACATATACCTAGTAATGCCTGAATTGCTGATAATAATTAAATCTTCATTTAGTAACTTTAACTGTCAGATTGCTTTTTATATCCAAAATATAAATCAGTTAGAGATATATCTTTTCTCTGAATTCTTAGAAGGATATAATTATTGTTGTAGGATGACCCATTTATGTTGTAAACATATCCTAATGGGAGATAAAAAAATAAACTAGACCGTTGTACTATGTACATCAGTATAATCTAACATTTCATCTATGATTACTTATTTTGTATGAGTTTTTAAATTAAAATATTATAAGAAACTATCAGTTTGGATAGTATGAAGTTATAGTTTTAATGTCTTAATCATTTCATTATCTCAATGACTACCCACAACTTTGAACACTAATGAAATGGAAGAAAGTGATGTTAATAGAGCTTAGCTGTGGGGTAGGATGTTCCCATTTTTTTAAATCTGTTGCCCTTTGGTATCTCCCATGGTTCTACCAGCCTAATTAGTGAAAATAAAGAAAAGGAGTTTCTTAAAATGATTTCTAACTATTTAGAAAGTGTTTTAAAACAAAACCTTGAAAAAGGAGAACCAATATACTTTCCCCTTTAATTCTTTTCTGTTACAGAAATCTTCAGTTTTATAAAAGATAACTTTCTATGTATATTTCTAATAATATATTAAATTAGTTTCTTATTTACTTTTATCACTTTTGTTTATGGGTTTTATTCAAAATTATTTTTTTCTACTTGAAAAAGCATACTTTGACTTAGTTTTCTAATATTACAAAACTATTTCAGTAAATTAGAGATTTCATTGGGTAAATAAAATACTGAAAGAAACTATGTGAAATGATGCAGAACTAACCATAAAAGGAGAAATGAAATATCAGTTTAGATTTTATTTGAAAAAAATTAATATCTTAATTTTATAAAATAAAGATTTTATTGTGCAAAAATAATTTATTTGACTTTACAAATAAATTAGTTTTGGAATGTTACAGTTTTGGAAATGCATTGAAATTTTTCTTGTATTTTTCTGCCTTAGCCATTGCTTTTTGGACAGTAATTGATAGATTGTTACTGCGAAAAAAATTCCACTACTTATATTTAAAAAAACCTTTTTTATTTAGCAACTAATCAGTTGTTTAAAATGAAAAGTAAAAGTATAGAATAATTACAGCTACAACTCCTTTGTTGCTTGATTTGCCCACTGTTATATTTAAGTGGCCCACTACTATGAACCTCCCCTGGAGTGTTTACGCAGCTTTTGATCTTGCTTTTGATCACCTCAGTTAAACTCCATGTTGCATCTTTTGCCAACCTTCTTAACGCAGTTATGTTTTTATGAATTGTAAATTATTTTATATCATTTAGCTTTTATGGTATATCTTATCATTTATGTGCAATATAAACTGTTTAGTAGACTCTTTCCCTGTTATATATCATAATGTATTTTGAATTGTAATTGTGTAAATTAGGGTAAGCTTCACAAAAGACTACAATACTGGATTTCCTTGAAACAGAGGGTATCCCTGGTGTTTAGTTTTAAATGACACCTTATTTTAAAGACCTCTGTGTCTTATCAAAAGCTCCACTGCCTTAAGTCAAAGAAAGTTGACTTTAATGTGTCAACAAATAGATATTCAAGCTAGTTTCATTATAAAAGGCAACCACCTCCTTAACCCTAACTACTCTGCTCTTTCATTGCAGCAGTTGTTGTTCTTGGCCCCCCGGAAGTTGAGGGTACTTCGCACAGCCTAAAGCTTACTTCCTTAGAGAATATGAAGATAATAGTGTGATTTAATCCTCACAGAATTTTCAAACTACCTCAGTCTTCATCTCTGTTGTGGTCAGCAGTCAAAGTGTAAGAGAGTACATCCCAAACATTTTTTAGCAGTCTCCTGTGTTACAGTTTGCCTCAGTATGAAGGAAAACTTTTGCAGCTCAGTTATCAGTTGGCATCTTGATGTTTTGTTTTTCAATTGAATTTCTTAGATATAAGTGAACATGAATCTTACCAATAGCTCTTTATGAAGTTCTGAATTATATGAATACAGTGGACAGAAGACATACTGGATTATGAGAGATTTAATTTGTTGTGGTAGGATGAAATAATAAGGCTTGATTCACTTTTTGCTAATGTCTTAATTGAGTTAATCTTTATGACAAGACAGAAGTTACCCTTGTGAGATATTCTTTCCTCCACATGTAAAGAAGATGGAACTACATCCTCACTAGTAGTGCATACATACCTGTGTTCTTTTTATTGGTTGTGATAATGGCTTTATACTAATGTAGCTGCTGAGATTGTTGTGAATTAAACTAAGTTAAGAGGATAAGAGTAATGGCAGCTACTTATATAGAGCTTCTTATGGGCCTCTTCCTAAGTGCTTTACAAATATCTTATTTAAGGATATTTTTAGAGCATTTCAAGTATTTTTTCCTTTTACACATAAGTTTCCTTGTAGTAATTGGAAGCAAAGTTTTGACATCCATTTGTTCATTTGACAAAAATATTTGAGGGTCCTCTGTGTGCAAAGTGATGTTAGAGATTTCTAATTCAAGCCACAAGACTGTTTTTTCTACCTACAGTTTTTTAAATTGTTGAGATACACTTTTACCAACTGAAGATTTTCTATCTATAAACTTCTAGCAAGTTGATGTGTAGTTCTGGACTCTTTGGCCATCTCATGGGGCTGAGTAGATCAGTAAATGAAGGCATGAACAACTATAAGTGATCTTCTTTAGAGTGTTTCCCCATGCAATATGATCAACAGTGCAACTAACTGAAAACTTCATGAACAACTTTGAGAAGGCCTCTAACCTGAATTCACCTATTTCCTCTTGTATATATGTTAGTCTTTAAAATCAGCAGGATTTTACTTTGCCCCATATTATTAAAATATCCTTTGACAGAGTCTTGAGTATATTAAAATGGACGTCTTACTTTTATTCTATTGTATCCTGCGTACAAGCCCTTTGGGTTGTACTGATGGGTGCCCTGACCTATTAACTACACCTGCATAGTCTGCTGTGTGCAAAGTGATAAGGATGTGCATGTTTTATGTCTGTGGAGTTAGATCTAGTATAATTTCTGGGAGCAGTATAAAATAAAAGTAGAAGTTGTTTGTATTTGAATATTGTGATAATAAACAGAAAGACATGATGCTTCCTATTTTTTTTTTTTAAGTTGAGACTGTTTTCATTTTTTTATTTTATTTTTGTCTTTTTAGGTACTCACCCGTGGCATATGGAGGTTCCCAGGCTAGGGGTCAATTGGAGCTACAGCCGCTGGCCTACGCCGCAGTCATAGCAATGCTGGATCCAAGCCACATCTGCAACCCATGCCACAGCTCATGGTAACACAGGATCCTTAACCCAGTGAACGAGGCCAGGGATCCAACCTGCATCCTCTTGGATGCTAGTTGGGTTTGCTAACTACTGAGCCACGACGAGAACTCCTCCTTTCCATCTGGACAGCAGTTGTGAGGAACACAGCTACAGAATGGTGCTCTGTCTTTGCTTTTCATTATTTCATTATTCATATTTTAACACTAGTCTCTTAAAATTGTAATCAGTTTAACATTTTAATCATAGTTAATAAGAATTATTTCTATATATATATTTTTGTTAACAGAATGTGTATATTTTAAATTGCATTCAGGTGTTTTAAGTTATTCAGTGTCTTGGAGATATATATTATCTCCAGAGAAAATGTTATAGGCCCTCCCAAACTTTCTTCTTAGTAAATTAAGATTTAAAAACATGTTTTATGTAATTTTATATGAACATTAGCTATATCCTAGAGTATTAGAAACTAGAAATAAAAATCAGCAATCTGATTAGTTGCCATTATTCATTCATGTGTGTATAAATTGAATTTATACTAAATAAAAGCCTAGAACCAATAGAATGGTTCTGCATCAAAATAAAAACTATGCTAAAGACATGAAGTGAGGATGGTTAGCAGCTGCTGCACAATAAATACCTGGGATTACTTTTGTATCCACTCTTTTCCTTTCACTTTGCAGTAATATTTGAAATAGTAAATATTTCTACTCATAACATTTAAAATAGCTATGACTTGGTAGCATTGGAGAAAATTCAGTAAATGGCTTATGTGGTGATTCACATCATTGTGCTGTCATTTAAGAATATAAGTACAAGAGCCATTGCCATTGTTCTGTCTCATTAATATCTTGTGAAATGTTCCCAAATAGAGGAATTTTCTTTACCACAGGAATGCTACAGTACTTAAATTTTTTTTTTTACTTGCACTATGTCATTTGATCTTCATCTCTAAGGTAAGCTTTTTCAGAAGTAGAAATTGAGACTAAGGTTAAGTGACTTGCCCAGAGTTGTGTAGCAATTTAGTGGGAGAACTGGGATTAGAACCTGGGTCTTTGACATTATCCCCTCCCTTTGCTCCCCCGTCTACAGAACCTCTGGAGAGCATTTTACCATACATAGATAAGATTTTATACTTATAACCAGTAATGTATAGTATATATAGTAAACTCGAATAAATTTTCCTCAGTAGTTAGTAGAAAATTAGGTAATTGGAATAAGGATAAAATATAGCATTTATCAAGTACTTGATGTACTGGTGCTCTTCCAAGGGCTTTTATTTATATTATCTTACTATCTTATTGAGTCCTTCTAATTGTCCAATTTCACAGTGAGGAAATTGAGGCACAATGGTAAATGAAGATAATTTGGATTCTAAAGGAAGGGAAAACCTGCTTTTTAGATTGTTTTGTTTTGTTTTTTTTGTCCTTTTAGGGCCACACCCATGGCATATGGAGGTTCCCAGGCTAGGGGTCAAATCAGAGCTGTAACTGCCGGCCTACGCCACAGCCACAACAATTCAGAATCCAAGCTGCGTCTGCAACCTACACCACAGCTCACGGCAATACCGGATCCTTAGCCTGCTGAGCAAGGCCAGGGATAGAACCTGCATCCTCATGGATACTAGTTGGGTTCGTGAACCACTGAGCCACAATGGGAACTCCAAAACCTACTTTTTTGAGTGTTAATAGTTCTTCCCTGTTTTCAGAGTACAAAGGAATTTGGAAATAATAACAAAGAAAAAGATAGGGGACGAAAGAAGATGCATCTATCAGTTATTAAATAAAAACAACTTGTAATCACTTGTTGTGATTATGACAGGAGTATATTATTTAAAATCAGTGGTTCTCTAAGTGTGGTGACCCGACCAGCAGTATTAGTATCACCAGAGAACTTGTTAGAAATCTAAGTTCTTGGGCCTCACCTCAGACCTACTGAGTCAGAAACTTTTGAGATCCAACCGCATCTTGTATTAACTTGAATTAACTTGTCTTAAATGTAGGGAGACTAAAAGCTTCAAGTTAATATGTAGTCTCCTGTCAGTGGTTAGCTAGCTTTTAAAATTTTTTTATCCCTAAGACTGTCCTTTGAAATAATTTCAAACAGTGAGCAAGTACAAATTATAACTTTTAAGACCTTCTAAAATGTAATTCAAAATAGTATGCTGATACTGGCGTGAATTGCAAAGTAGGAAACATTTTTAATGGGTTACCTTTTGATTCAATTCTGTATGGTTATAAGTGCTCTTTTGAGTGTGTTTAGGGGGTCAGGTGGGGGATGTGTGGTGAGAAGACTCTGGTTCCTCAGCTGAGCAGAAAAGACAAACAACTTTTGTCTCCTGAGATCATCTAGTTACAAAACTGGAGGCATGATTATGTTTAGGTTTTCTGACAGTATCTCTGTGTCCGCAGACCTTTTTTGAGTCAATCAGTTTTTTCTCTCCATGTTACAGATGAGGATTGGATCAGACAGGGAGTGTTTAAGAGGCTTGCCTAATGTTTTACAGGGCTACAGTGGAGCGGCAGGGAAGGGAAAAAATAATGAGACATCTGAAGACAAGACAGAGCTTCCCTCCACCTCCAATCCCTGTCCTGCTCTTTTATTCCTAACAGAGCCTGAAGCAGCAGGATGGTGATTCACAGGGTGAGGCACGCAATCCTCATGGCCCCCCTCCTCCTCCCACATGGCCTGCACCATCACCTCACACAGCAATCACCGTAGCTCTTGTAATTTCAGTTGTACTATTTTCATTTGCTATGTATTTGAATATTATTATCTATCATACAATTATTGATTTTCATTTATGTGCTTTTTATAAGGAACTATGCATCTCTGCGTGTGATTTTTATTTCTTGAGGTTGGGCTTTTCTCCATCAGTGATTGATGCTTTTAATATATAAACAGGAGTTCATGCATGAAAAGGGTGAGATATATATATATACACACACACACACATACACACACACACATATATATATACACACACCCATATAGCTCATTTCTGTAATGCATTTCTGGCGACTATTGACAAATACCTTTGTTTCCTTTTTGTGTCCCTATGTGTCATGCATTGAGTGTTTTAGTACTTACAATCAGGTAGATTGTTGTTTTTTTCTTGGGAAGTTCTTTGATAGATTAACCAAACTTTTGACCATGAGAGAAGGAGGGTGCAGAGGATTGTGAGAGTGGTCAGAGAAAATGTCCTCTAGCGGTGACCCCATCACCCAAGTCCTTTAAAGGATAGTGTTGGAGAGAGAACAAGGCTTAGAAAAAAGGTGTTGTAGGTCAGGGAGTACATACAGCATATGTGGAGAGTAGGAAATGAGATATAACGTAGTTGTTTTACAGAGTTAAAATCAGCTAAATATAGCTGTAGTGTAGTGTGAAGAGTGGAAATAGCTAAGACCCAAGAAGTAAACCAGATCCCAAAGAGATGTTCAGTGTCCTTGATGCCCTCCTGAAGGTTTGGGTACCTGCTGAAAGAGCCTAATAGAATACCTGCCTGGGTTTTACTGACTCTCTTGTACTTTCTAAGCTATAAGTTCTCTTAGAACTACATTTTAATTTTTTTGGAAAGAGGCTGAAGAAGAATGAGGAGAAAAGGGTAAACATATTTAAGGAAATGCATTATTTCTTTGTTTTTTAATTTATTGCACTGATATTAATGCTGCGTGTGAGACATTGTGCTGGACAGTGGGAATACAGTGATAACTGCCCATATTCCTTCTGTTTCCTAACAAGATTATGTGTGACTATTTTATTATCTTACCTCAGAAGTGCCTTTGTTGGATACACTTCAATATGGATTTAAGTGACTTAGAATCCCAAGATTTTGATGTTTACCACCAGATTAACCATTTGGCATATAAATATAATATCACTAGAGATAGAAGTTAATTTAGAGCTAAAGATGTAGGGTACTCATCATATTTAATGATGTTATGGGTATGCCTGAAAAATGAGGTATAGCTGTAGTCTTAAGTGATATTACTATTGCCCTATCAGTTGCTAATACAGACATACACTTTTTTTTAAAAAACTTGGCTACTCAAACACATCATCTGAAATTAAGGAGATAACTACATAGTTTTTAATATTTATTTTGAAGTTATTTTTGCAACTCGGTCCTGAGAGGAATTCATTTTAGGCATCTAGAATCTAAAGAAGGGTCTTCTTGGCTAGATGGTCATAACTGTACTTTGCAGTTTACAATTCTGCAGTCAGTGCTGTACCTATAAACAGTTCTGAATGGTTCTAGAGCATACATTCTAATTATCTAGGGTTTTTGTTTTGTAGGTTGATCTAAAACTTTTAACGAATGCATTAATCCTTGTGTATCCTAAGGCTGTTCTATAAAGAATGTTATTATATGTGTAGGCACATTAGTCAAATAATATTTCTTGTAGTTCTTATTTTAGTTCATTAGCAGTAAAACAGGAGAAGGTAAACTTTTAATAGTTTTTAAAAAATGTTATTTATTTTTAGAAATTGCTAAACTAAATGCTTGAGTCTTAACAAAAGTTTAAAAGCTTGATTACTCATATTGGAATTTACGTCTTGTAATTCAATGGAGAATATTTTTTTGTTATACCTTGGTTCTGTAGAAATTTTCTATTCATATAACTGGTTAGTTATTTTGGTAATTCCTGAGATTGAATTGTTATTTCTATAATCTGTCTTGAAAATCGCAAAAAATGTTTATGTTCCGCAGAAAGAACTTAGAAATATCAACTAGTATTTGTACAGGAATTTTATTTTTTTAAGTTTTATTGAAAATCTAGTTAGTATACAATGTGATAATTTGTGCTGTACAACAAAGTGATTCAGTTATACACACATCCATTCTTTTTAGATTCTTTTCCCATATAGATTATCACAGAATATTAGGTGGAACTCCCTGTGCTCACAGCAAGTCCCTCTTGGCTAGTCATTTCATATACCACAGTGTGCATATGCCAGTCCTAAACCCGCGTCCACCCCCTGCCCCCCGCTACGAGTTCATGTTGGTAACCATAAGATTGCTTTCAAAGTTTGAGAGTCTCTTTCTGTTCTGCAGATAAGTTCATTTGTATCCATTTTTTAGATTTCACATGTAAGTGATATATGATGTTTGTCTTTCACTGTCTGATTAACTTCACTTAGTATGCTAATCTCTAGGTCCATCCATGTTGCTGCAGATGGCATTATTTCATTCTTCATTTTGGCTGAATAATATTCCATTGTATATACGTACCACATCTTTATCCATTTCTCTATCAGTGGACTTTTAGGTTGCTTGCATGTCTTGGCTTTTGTAAATAGTGCTGTGGTAAACATTGAGGTGCATGTATGTGTCTTTTTGAATTATGGTTTTCTGTGGATAGATGCTCAGGAGTGGGGTTGCTGGGATATATGGTAGTTCTGTTTTTAGTTTTTTGGTGGAACCTCCACACTGTTTTCCAGAGCGGTTGTACCAATTTACCTTTCTACACAGAGTGTAAGAGAGTTCCATTTTCTCCGTACCCTCCAACATTTGTAGTTTGTAGACTTTTTTATGATGGCCTTTCTGGCTACTGTAAGGTAGTACTACACCTCATGGAAGTTTTGATTTACATTTCTCTAGTAGTTGGTGATGTTCAGCATCTTTTCATATGTTTTGGCCATCTCTATGTCTTCTTTGGAGAAGTGTCTTTAGAATTCTGCCCATTTTTCAATGGGGTTGTTTGTGTTTTTGGTATTGAGCTGTAGGATGTGTTTATGTAATTTGGAGATTAATCCCTTGTCAGTCATTTCATTTGCAAATATTTTCTCTCATTCTGTGGGTTGTCTCTTTGTTTTGTTTATGTTTCCTTTGCTGTGCAAAGGTTTTAAATTCAATTAGGTCCCATTTCTTAATTTTTATTTTTATTTTCATTAGTCTTGGAGGTAGATCAGAAAAGATATTGCTGCCGTTTATGTCAGAAAGTGTTCTGCCTGTTTTCCTCTAAGAGTTTTATGGTATCTGGCCTTATATTTAGGTCTCTAATTAATTTTTTTTTCTTTTAATGGCCACGTCTGTGGCTTATGGAAGTTGCCAGACTAGGGGTCAGATTGGAGCAGCAGCTACAGGCCTACACCATAGCCACAGCAACGCTGGATTCGAGCTGCATCAGTGACCCTTGCCACAGCTTGCAGCAGCACTGGATCCTTAACCCACTGAGTGAGGCCTGGGATCAGACCTGCATTCTCGCGGATACTATATCAGGTTCTTAACCTGCTGACTCCCATCTGAAACATTTAATCCATTTTGAGTTTATTTTTATGAATGGTGTTAGTGAGTGTTCTGATTTCATTCTTTTACATGTAGCTGTCCAGTTTTCCCAGCAGCACTTGTGGAAGGGGCTTTCCTTACTGTATATTCTTGCCTCCTTTGTTGTGGATTAATTGACCATAGGTTCTTGGGTTATTGCTATGCTTTCTATCCTGTTCCATTGATCTCTAGTTCTGTTTCTGTGACAGTACAATACTGTTTTTGATGACTGTATCTTTTAGTATTGCCTGAGGCCAGGTAGCCTGATTCCTCCAGCTCTGTTTTTCTTTCTCAAGATTGCTTTGGCTGTTTGGGGTCTTTTTGTGTTTCCATACAAATCTGAAAGTTTTTTATTCCAGTTCTGTGAAAAATATCATTGGTAATTAGAGATTGCACTGAATCAGTAGTTTGCCTTGGGTAGTGTAGTCATTTTGACAGTATTGATTCTTCCATTCCAAGAACATGGTATATCTTTCCATCTGTGTCGTCTTTGAGTTCCTTCATTAGCATCTTATGGCTTTCAGAATACAGGTCTTTTGTCTCTGTAGGTAGGTTTATTCCTAGGTATTTTTTTTCTTTTTTTATGTGATGGTAAATAGGATTGTTTCCATAGTTATTCTTTCTGATTTTTCATTGTTAGTATATAGCAATGCATTAGATTTCTGTTTATTAATTTTTTATCTTGCAGCTTTACCAAATCCATTGATGAGCTGTAACATGTTTTCTGGTAATGTCTGGATTTTCTGTGTATAGTATCATGTCATCTGCAAATAGTGGTAGTTTTACTTCTTCCTTTCCTATTTGGATTCCTTTTATTTCTTTTTCCTCTCTGATTGCTATGGCTAGGACTTCTAAAACGATGTTGAATAAAAGTGAGAGTGGACATCATTGTCTTGTTTCTGAGCTTAGCAGGACGTTTTTCAGCTTTTCACTTTTAAGAATGACATCAGCTCTGGGTGTGTCATATATTGCCTTCATTATGTTGATTATGTATGTTCCCTTTATGCCCAGTATTTCAGAAATAGGTGTTGGATTTTGTCAAAAGCTTTTTCTGCATCTGTTGAGAGGATCATATGGTTTTTATTCTTCAGCTTGTTAATGTGTATCACACTGATTGATTTGTGGATATTGAAAAATTCTTGTATCCCTGTGACAAATCACATTGATCAGGGTGTATGAACCTTTTAATGTAGCGTTAGATTCAGTTTGCTAGTGTTTTGTTGAGAATTTTTGCATTTGTATTCATCAGTGGTATTGGCTTATAGTTTTCGTTTTGTGTTGGGTCTTTGTTTGGTTTTGGTATCAGGGTTTAGGAGTATTCCTTCATCTGCAACTTTTTTGGCATAGTTTCAGAAGGATAAGTGTTAACTCTTCTCTAAATTTTTTATAGAAGCCTGTGAAGCCATCCAGTCCTGGACTTGTGTTTGTTGGAAGTTTTTAAATCACAGTTTCAATTTCAGTACTTGTGATTGGTTTGTTCATCCTTTCTGTTTCTTCCTGGTTTAGTCTTGGAAGGGTGTACCGTCCTAAAAATTTGTCAATTTCTTCTAGGTTGTCCATTTTATTGGCATATAGCTGCTTGTAGTAGTCTTTTACAATCCTTTGTATTTCTGTGATGTCTGTTGTTAACTTCTCCTTTTTCATTTCTAATTTTATTGAATTGAGTTCCTTTTTTTTTCTTGATGAATCAGGCTAAGGATTTATCAATTTTGTTGATCTTTTCAAAAAGATGCAGCTTTTAGTTTCCTTGATTTTTTTTATTGTTTTCTTCTCTATTTCATTTATTTCTGCTCTGATCTTTATTATTTCTTTCCTTCTACCAACTTTGGGTTTTGTTGTTTTAGGTGTAATGTTAGGCTGTTTATTTTAGATTTTTCTTGTTTCCTTGGGTAAGCCTGTGTTTCTGTAGACTTCCCTCTTAGAACTGCTTTTGCTGCATCCCAGGAGTTTTGAATTGTTGCGTCTTTGTTGTCATTTTTCTCTAGGTATTTTTTATTTCCTCTTTGATTTCTTTAGTGATGCATTGGTTGTTTAGTAGCATATTGTTTAGCATCCATGTTTGTGGTTTTTTGCAGATATTTCCTTGTTGTTGATTTCTAGTCTTATCCTGTTGTGGTTGGAAAATATGCTTGATGTGATTTTAGTTTTCTTAAATTTACCAAGGCTTGATTTGTGGCCTAGAGTGTTATCTACCTGATAGAATGTTCTGTGTGCACTTGAAAAGAATGTGTATTCTGCTACTTTTGGGTGCAGTGTTCTATAAATATCTATTAGGTCCATGTGGTCTAATGAAAGCATTTAGGGCCTGTGTTTCCTTGTTGATTTTCTGTCTGGATGATCTGTCCATGGCTGTAAGTGGGGTGTTAGAGTCCCCCACTATTATTGTGTTACTGTCAATTTTTCCTTTTATGGCTGTTAGCAGTTGCCTTAAATATTGAGGTGCTCCTGTGTTGAGTGCATATATATTTATAATTGTTATCTCTTCTTCTTGGATTGATCCTTTGATCATTATGTAATGTCCTTCTTTGTCTCTTGTAACCATCTTTATTTTAAAGTCTGTTTTGCCTCATACGAGTGTTGCTACTCAAGCATTCTTTTGATTTCTGTCTGCATGGGTTATCTTCTTCCATCTTCTTACTATCAGCTTGTATGTCTCTAGAACTGAAGTGGGTCTCAGAAGCATATATGTGTTCCTTGTGTTTGTATCCATTCAGCCCATCTGTGTCTTTTTATTCTTTTACATTTAAGGTAATTATTGATATGTATGTTCTTATTCCCATTTTGTTGTTTTGGATTTGTTTTTGTTGGTCTTTTTTCTTCCTTTCTTCTTTTGTTCTCTTGTCTTTATCTTGGCTTTTTTTTAGTGAATTTTGTATTTTGATTATTGTGTTTTTCATCTCTACTACTTGTTTAAGCTTTAGATCAGTTTCTTTGTTAAACATTTCTTGTAATTTATATATTTTTGCCTCTTGTTTTTTCTGAGATCTTGGATCATCTCTAGCATCATTACTCAAATGTCTTTTTCGTGTAGTTTAGTTATCTCCACTTCACTTAGCTGTTCTTCTGTGGTTTTGTCTTGTTCCTTCATCTGGCTCATCTCTTTTTGCCTTTTCATTTTGTATAGCTTTTTGTGTGGTCTCTTTTTGGCAGGCTGTAGGGTTGTAGCCTCTTGCTTCTGTTGTCTTGTGCCCTTGTCAGTGAAGTTGGTACAGTGGCTTGTGGCAGGCTTGCTGATGGGCAGGAGTGGTGCCTGCCCACTGGTAGGTGGAGGAGAGTCTTGTCCCTTTGGTGGGTAGTGCTTTGTCTCTGGATGTGATAAGAGATGGCTGTGTGCCTGGGAGAATTTAGGTACCCTGTTTGCCAAAGGGTAGGGCTGTGTTCCTGCCCTGTTTGTTATTTGGCTTGGGGCTTCTCAGCCCTGATGGGTTGGGCCAAATTTTTCCAAAGTGGCAGTGTCCAGGGGAGGTTATACCAATAAATATTCCCTGGGACGTCTGCCTACAAATGCCCTGCCCCCACAGTGAGACACAGCTGCCCTCTGCTTTCCCAGAAGACCCTCCAAGATCCACAGTTAGGTCTGACCCATATTTTTATGAAGTCTTTCCTTTGCCCTGCAACCCAGTGCACATTAAACCGTGTGTGCACCCTCTATGAGTGTAGTCTCTTGGTACCAGTCCCATGGAGCTCCTGTGCTTAAGCCCTGCTGGCCTTCAATGCTGAGAGCTCTGGAGGCTCTTCCTCCCAGTGCCAGGCCCCCAGGCTAGGGAAAGTAATACGAGGTTCATAACTCTCGCTCCTGTGGGAGAGCCTTTGCGATATAGTTATTTTCTAGTCTGTGGGTCACCCATCCGTTATGGGATTGGTTATATTGCAAAAGTGGCACTCCTACCATCTTGATGTGGCTTCTTTGCCTTTGGATATAGGATATCTTTTTTGATAGCTTCCAATCTATTTTATTGATGATTATTTAGCAGTTATTTGTAATCTTGGTGTTTTCATTAGTGGAGGTGAATATAAGTCCCATGATTTGATATGTCTCTTGTTAACAATTCAGGTAGAGTTGGTATTGCAATTAGCATTTCTTTTCTATATTAATCAGTTATTTACAGAATGTTTCTGGTACCAGTACTAAGCTTAGTGTTTAATAGGAAGAGGTAACATTTTAAAGACATAAACCTCATGGGTTTTGAGGATCAAATAAAATAATGTATGTGAAACCATTTTGGAAACTATTCCATATCCGGTTGTTTCTTGTGACAAGCAACAGTAGACCTGACTGAGGCTGATGTTTAAAGTAAAGGTATTTGTCATATTACATACCAAATAAATTATAGCACTGTGGTAGATACTAGTTTCTGTTGAAGTGGGCTCCAGATTTCTGTGTTCACATAGGGTCAGCTTTGTCCTGATCCTGGCTCTTCATGTGGACAGTGACTGCTCTAGATCTTTCATCTGTATATAGCATCATCTAGTTAGCACTGTAGAACCTTCTGTGATGATGGAAATGTTCTATATCTGTGCTGTCCAATATTGTAGCCATTAGACATGTGTATCTGATGAGCACTTGAAATATGACTAGAGCAGAAAAGGAACTGAATTTTTAATTTTCACTTAAATAACTGTGTGTGACTAGTGGCTACCATGTTGTCAAGCACCAGTATAAAGCATCAAAGGTCACTTGTGTTCCACAATTCCCAGCAAATCCAATGCCCTAATATTAATTCTGATTGAACTGGTTTAGATCACACGCCTTCATAGTCGTCCTCACTGCCTCCCCACCAACCCCTTCATTAATCATGGAGAGATTATGTATAAAGAGGATGGAAAGTGAGAAGAAGGACAGTGTCAGTTGCCCTTGTCTAGCCAGATATTCTACCACAGTAGTCCAGAAAGTTTGGTATTTGCATAGAGAAGGACATGTAGTTCAACGGATCAGAATGGAGAGCTCAGAAATACACACATATGATTAACTGATTTTTGACAAACATGCCAAAGTACATCAATGAGAAAAGAGGTTTTTCAGTAAATGGTGCTAGAAAAACTGGGTATACATATAGAAAAAAGATAAACCTCAATATTTATTTCACATCATACATAGGACTTCTGTGGAATAGAGTTTGTATAGTGGAGTAATAAAGATAAGGAAGAAACAGATTAGGTATAGTTAATGCAACACCTTGAATACTGTAATGTTTAACACTTGAGATTTGTCTGTGGGCATTGGGCAGCCCCATTAGAGGTGTTTAAAAGTTTAGATAGTCAAATAATAGTAAGAATACTAATCTGGCAGGAGGAAATTAACTTTTTAAAAGAAGTTTATAGTTTTAAAGAAAAGGCTTAGTTCATCTCTTAATTATGATTGGTTTTTAGTAATGTTGAGATTTGTATGATGAAGAATCCTATTCCACTTGGTTTGAATGAGGAAAGGGATTAAAGTGGGGGTTGTGTTCCAAAGACTAATATATTAACACATTGCATTTTTTTTTACTTTTTATTAAAGTATAGTTGATCTACAGTTTTGTGCCAATTTCTGCTCTCTAGCAGAGTGACTCAGTTATATATATACATACATTCTTTTTAAAATATTTTCCATCATGCTTTATCCTAGAAGATTAGATATAGTGCCCTATACAGTAGGACCCTATTGCATATCCATTTTCAATGTAATAGTTTGCATCTACTAACCCCAAACTTCTAGTCCATACTATTCCC
>PVHT020001749.1:3469325-3535250 GCA_004024745.2 Catagonus wagneri | reverse complement strand
TTCTCCGTGTCTGTGAATCAGTTATGCTTTGTAGGTAGGTTCATTTGTGCTGTGTTTTAGATTCCACATATAAGTGGTCATGTAGTATTTGTCCTTAATTTTCTCCCCTATTTAACTTAGTTTGATAATCTAGTTTCATACTTGTTGCTGCAAATGGCATTATTTCATTGTTTTTTTGTGGCTGATTAGTATTCCAATATATATATGTATCATGTCTTTTTATTCCATTCATTTGTTGATGGGCATTTAGGTTGTTTACATATTTTGGCTGTTGTGGTTAGTACTGCGGTGAACATAGGGGTGCATGGTCTTTTTGAATTATAGTTTCATCTGGATATATACCCAGGAGTGGGATTGCTGGATCATATGGTAGTTCTATATTTAGTTTTCTGGGGAACCTCCATACTGTTCTCCATTGTGGTTTTACCAATTTACATTTTACCTAGTGGTTTTACCAGTAGTATAGGAGGGTTCCCTTTCCTCCATACCCTCTCTCACATTTGTTATTTGCAGACTTACTAATGATGGCCATTCTGACTATTATGAGGTGATATCTCATTGTACTTTTGATTTGTATTTCTCTTATAATTAGTGTCTGTATGTCTTCTTTGGAGAAATGTCTGTTTAGGTCTTCTGCTCATTTTTCTGTTGGGTTGTTTGTTTTACTATTGTTGAATTGTATGAGTTATTTGTATATTTTCGAGATTAAGCCCTACTTAGTTACAGCATTTGCAACTATTTTCTCTCATTCTGTAGGCTGTCTTTTCATTTTGTTTATGATTTCCTATGCTGTGCAAAAGGTCCTAAGTTTGTCTAGGTATCATTTGTTTATTTTCATTTTTATTTCTATTGCCTTGGGAGATTGACCTAAGAAAACATTTGTATGATTTATGAATGTTTTGACTGTGTTCTTTTCAAGGAGATTTATGGTATCATGTCTTACGTTTACATCTTTAAGCCATTTTGAGTTTATTTTTGTGCATGGTATAAGGGTGTGTTCTACTTTCACTGATTTGCATGTGGCTGTCCAGTTTTTCCAGCACCACTTGCTAAAAAGACTTTTTCCCATTTTATATTTTTGCCTCCTTTGTCAAAGCTCAATTGACCATTAAGTGTCCGGGTTTATTTCTGGGTTCTCTATTCTGTTCCATTGGTCTGTATGTCATAGTTATTTCAACAGGGATCACATTAAATCTGTAGATTGCTTGGGGTAGTATAACCGTTTTAACAGTGTTATTTCTTCTAGTCCATAGACTATCTTTCCATTTCTTTGGATCCTCTTTAATTTCCTTTATTAATGCTTTATAGTTCTCAGTGTTAAAAGTCTTTCACCCCCTTGGTCAGGTTTATTCCTAGGTATTTATTTATTTATTTATTTTTATTATTATTTTTTAAATAATGATTTTTATTTTTTTCCATTATAGCTGATTTACAGTGTTCTGTCAGTTTTCTACTGCACGGTGAGGTGACCCAGTCACACATACTTGTATACATTCTTTTTTCTCACATTATCATGCTCCATCACAAGTGACCGTAGTTCCCAGTGCTATACAGCAGGATCCCATTACTTATCCATTCCAAAGGCAGTAGTTTGCCTCTGTTAACCCCAAATTCCCAGTCCCTCCTACTCCCTCCACCTCCCTCTTGGCAACCACAGGTCTGTTCTCCATGTCTGTGATTTTCTTTTCTGTGGAAAGGGTCATTTGTGCCATATATTAGATTCTAGATATAGGAGAAATCATACGGTATTTGTCTTTCTCTTTTCTGACTTACTTAGGATGAGAGTCTCTAGTTCCATCCATGTTGCTGCAAATGGCATTATTTTGTTCTTTTTGATGGTTGAGTAGTATTCCATTGTGTATATACACCACATCTTCTTAATCCAGTCATCGGTTGATGGACATTTAGGTCGTTTCCATGTCTTGGCTGTTGTGAATAGTGCTGCAATGAACATGAGTCTTTTTCAAGGAAAGTTTTGTCCAGTTATATGCCAAGAGTGGAATTGCTGAGTCATATGGTAGTTCTATTTATAGTTTTCTAAGGTACCTCCATACTGTTTTCCATAGTGGTTGTACCAGTTTACATTCCCACCAGCAGTGCAGGAGGGTTCCCTTTTCTCCACACGTTCTCCAGCATTTCTTATTTGTGGACTTATTAATGATGGCCATTCTGACTGGTGGGACGTGGTACCTCATTGTAGTTTTGACTTGCCTTTCTCTAATAATCAGTGATGTTGAGAATTTTTTCGTATGCTTGTTGGCCATCTTTCTGTCTTCTTTGGAGAAATGTCTATTCAGGTCCTTTGCCCACTTTTCAATTGGGTTGTTGGCTTTTTTGCTGTTGGGCTGTATAAGTTGTTTGTATATTTTAGAGATGAAGCCCTTATCAGTTGTATCGTTTGAAACTATTTTCTCCCACTCTGTAAGTTGTCTTTTTTTTTTTTTTTATGGTTTCCTTTGCTGTGCAAAAGCTTGTCAGTTTGATTAGGTCCCATTGGTTTATTTTTGCTTTTATTTTTGTTGCTTTGGGAGACCTGAGAAAACGTTTTTAGGTTGATGTCAGAGAAGGTTTCGCCTATGTTCTCTTCTAGGAGTTTGATGGTGTCTTGTCTTACATTTAAGTCTTTAAGCCATTTTGAGTTTATTTTTGTGCATGGTGTGCAAGTGTGTTCTAGTTTCATTGATTGACATGTGTCTGTCCAGTTTTCCCAGTACCATTTGCTGAAATGACTTTTTCCCATTTTATATTCTTGCCTCCTTTGTCGAAGATTAATTGACCGTTGGTGTCTGGGCTTATTTCTGGGTTCTCTGTTCTATTCCTTGGTCTGTATGTTTGTTTTGATACCAGTACCACACTGTCTTGATTACTGTGGCTTTGTAGTATTGCCTAAAGTCTGGGAGATTTATGCCTCCTGCTTGGTTTTTGTTACTCAGGATTGCTTTGGCAATTCTGGGTGTTTTGTGGTTCCATATAAATTTTTGGATTGTTTGTTCTAGTTCTGTGAAAAAGGTCATGGGTAATTTGATAGGTATTACATTGAATCTGTAGATTGCTTTGGGTAGTATGGCCATTTTTACAATTTTAAATTTTCCAGCCCAGGAGCATGTAATATCTTTCCATTTCTTTGCATCCTCTTTAATTTCTTTGGTTATTCCTAGGTATTTCATGCATTGTATGTTTTCTTAATTGAGGTACTGAAAAATTTAAGAGTACATCATTTGTGAAAAGGAAATTTTGAGAATTTGACCGTAATGTGAATATGATTAGTCAATTTATAAATAATTGTACAGTATCATCGCCATTAATACAGCATTTTAAATTAAAATATTTATCCTCAAAAGCACTTCATTTATCTTGCAAAAATGACTAAATGACCACATTTTTTTTTTTTTTTGGTCTTTTTAGGGCCCCACCCATGGCATATAGAGGTTCCCAGGCTGGGTTCTAATTGGAGCTGCAGCTGCTGGCCTACACCACAGCCATGGCAATGCCAGATCTGAGCTGCATCTAGATTCTACACCACAGCTCACGGCAATGCGAGATCCTTAACCCACTGAGCAAGGCCAGGGATCGTACCTGCGACCTCATGGTTCCTAGTTAGATTTGTTTCTGCTGTACCGTGAAGGGAACTCCTTTTTTGTCTTTTTTTTTTTAATGACCAAATTATTGTGAAAAGGAGTTTATGTGTTAAGTTTTGGAAGGAGTTCCCATCGTGGCTCACTGTGGGTATAATAAATTCACAAAGTTAATTACTTGAATGGAAATGCTGGCAACACTTCAATTAGGATGGAAATAATAGGTCTTAGGACAATACTGATGGCAGTGTAGCAATGAGCCATGGAGTAAGGGGACCACTATTAATGTGGCATGAGAACCAGCAACAAGACTGTGTGTACTCCTCTGAAGGCCTCATTTTAAATTTCCATCTAGAACTTTATCCTTCTTTGCTAAAGGTTGTAAGGCTGTTTCCTCTTTCCTGGTTCCCCTTTCATAGGAAAAATCACCAGTGAACCCAAAGCGACTTGTTTATTATACTGACATCCTTCTCTATTTGTCAGTTTTGTATGATAATCTACATTCCAGAATATATTATAATAGAGCAGGCTATTTTTCAGTCATAGAAGGTTTTTTTTTTTTCCCCTTAAGGTCTTATTCATCAGCTTATGTTCATCTGAATAAATGGCTGCTATATAAAAGAAAATTTTTCAGACAGAAGAAGTTGTATTCTTTTTTTAGTTTCTTTTATGGTATAAAGAATATTGTTTTCTTAGATTCTATTGGCATTTGTTTCATATAGTTCTGTTCATTGGTAAACTTAACATATCTGGATATGGGACTCAATAGGTATAAATTTCAATGTGATGATTATTTACATTGTTTATTTTAGTAAACATTTCCAAAGTTTTTAGTAACCTGCATAAAGTGCTTTCACACTACTTGCTAGCTTTAGAAATCATTGCCCCAGATACCTTTCATTATCATGTGAAATTGAATACTCATTGAGGCAACTTTTGTGTTACTAGTGAGTATTATAGACATACCTGGGATTAAATTTTTGTTCTTTTCATTGATATGTAATTCACAGGCCATAAAATTCACCATTTTAGATTATATAGTTTAGTGGATTTTAGAACATTTTACAAGTTCACGCAACCACGAACACTAATTCCAGAACATTTTAATAAATCCGAAAAGAAACTTGGTACCCATTAACAGTCATTTCCTCCCCCCTGCATCCTGGCAGCCTCTAATCTACTTTATGTGTTTATGGATTTGCCTATTCTGGCAAAATTATACAGTGTATTTTGGCAGAATTATACAGTATGTTTTCTTTTGTAACTGGTTTCTTCGATTCAGCAGAATGTTTTTAAGTTTCATTCATATTGTATTCAAGGTAGTACTTCATTCCATGGCTAAAGAATATTTTCTTGTATGGATATACCACGTTTTGCTTATTAGTTCATCAGTTGAGGACATTGGATGGAGTCTCCTTTTTGACTATTTGGGAAAATGCTGCTGTCAAGTTTTTGTATAGACATATTTTCAGTTTCTTGGGTTTCTCCCAAGAAATAGACAAGTAGTATTCAATTTCAATTTCAATTTCTTGGGTTTCTCCCAAAGTAGAATTTGCTGGTAGCTTCATGTTTCTTTTGGGGGAAGTTGATGGTGGTACTCTGTAGGAAATGTGCAATTATTTTCTACATTTAAACAGAAGCAAAAAAAAATCATCAGAAAACAACTTTACAGAAGTCATTAGAAAATATATGGGAGTTCCCACTGTCTCTCGGGGGGTTGAGAACATGACTGTAGCATCTTCTGTTGCGGAGGTGCTGGTTTGATCCCCAGTCTGGTGCAGCGGATTAAAGGATCTGTCATTGCCACAACTGTGACAAGAATCAATTGCCAGAATCAGTCCCTGGCCAGGAAAATTCCATGTGCTGTGGGTGTGGCCATTTAATAAAGAGAAAGGAAGGAAAGGGAGGAAGAGAAGTGAGAAAGGAAAGAGGAAGGAAGGGGAAATGAAAAAAAAATACTTGGCTCATTTTTTTCCTTAAAATGTTGATTTTTTTTTGGTTTTTTAATTTCAGTAATGTTGGGCCAGGTTATCTCTGGACCAATTCTTCAACTGAAGACAACTAAAATTGCTAAATGAATTGTATAAAAACTTTGTTCTAGCATCAAAGAATTGTTAAGGAATATGACAGTACAAAGTCTAGGAAAAGGTTAGAACCTAAAAGATAAAGAAATGTTTAAAGCTCTGGCTACCATGAATCATTTGCCTATCTGTATAGAAGAGTTGAAAAACTAAACTTCAGATTTTAGTGGCTTCACAGGCAAGGGGACAGTTACTGTTTCTGTTTCTGAGTCTAATAGATTGTCTTCCAACATCAAACTGGAACTGTAGAAAAAGGGAATCCCACTACCTTTTCCTTACTTGAAAGGACTGCAAGGAGAGTTCTTTTGTACTGAACAGATGGGGCAAAGAGGAGAAGAAAAGTATGAAAACCTCTCTCTTAAGAGGTTGTAAAATAAGTACCAGCATTGTGCAGATTCACAGGCCAAATTCATATAACATTAAGAAGTCCAAGAAAAGTAGTGCTTAGTTAACTGGATAAAACAAAGGTATAGCCTTTTTGAAGAAATGCACCGTATTGTAGGCATGAAAAATCTTCCAGTCATCTCTCAAAGCCATTGAACATCCATCATACAGAGATGACCAAACATAAAAGAAAACAAGGCACAATAAGGAAAATGCAGCAAGAAATTGCAGAGAGTGACATGTAAATATTTCAGATACTCTCATATCTGAGAGTATGCATAGATACTATGCATAGATTTAAAGCAATTTCACTTTCTATGTTTTACAATTTTTTTAAAGCGTGCAAATATCTGCCATGAAATAGGAAATTATAAAAGAAGTTATATAGTGGACTTGAAAAGAATAAAATACTTCTAGACATGAAAAAGAAATATAGTAGCCAAAACTAAAAACTCAGTAGACATATTGGAGATTATATTTGATATAGCTGAAGAGAGAATTTGTGAACTGAAAGATAGAATTCAGCACAAAGAGATGAAAAGGAGGAAAATACCCAGAGAAGCTGAAAGAAAAGGAGGACTGGTTAGAAATTCTAGCCTATATTAATTGGCATTCCAGGAGGGAAGAGAAAGAGAATGGGGCAGAGGCTGTATTTGAAGAGATGACAGAATTTTCCAAGATTAGTGAGAGTCTACAGTCCTCAGATTTAAGAAGCCCAATAAATCACAGGCAGAATTAAAAACTTTTAAATCTATACATAGACATATCATAGTGAAATTGCAAAAAACAAAAGGCAAGGACAAAAACAGGTTATTTTCAAAGGAGTGCTGCGTGATTCTAAACAATAGCAAAGGAAATCTGTAGTTAATGAAATGATGTTTTAAGTATAGTAGGGCAAGGGAAATTGTAATCCACCCTGCAATTCTATATCCAGAGAAAGTATCTTCAAAAGTGCAAAACCCCCGTGTGTCAACTTTACAAGTAACACATCTCAGGCTTTTGAAGAAGGGGTCTGAACCAAGTAAGTGACTGCTATGGTAAGAAAGCAGTCTTCCAGGGAAGATCATATGACAAGCTTTTTGTGGACAATGGCCCATGTCTCTTTTATTAGAATATCAGAACTTAGGGTGCTGTCAATAAATTTTGTTGGATTAAAGAAAAAAAAAGGATAAAATAAATGAAGTCATTTGTACGCTTTAAACACACACACACACACACACACACACACACAGTGAAGAACCTACAGCTGAGTTACATTTCTCTATAGGTAAATTGGGACTATTGGGCTGCCTAGTATCTAGCTTCTGGAAGATGAGGATCCCACAGTGTTGGTTTTAGGTGGTGCGGAGAGAAGTATTACCATTTGCTGTGATCTTTGCCTTCAAACCTATGTATATCATTGAACTGTGTAAGACCCTAAAATGCAATGAAATCATGGCCTGAATGTCACACACTTTTTTTTTTTTTTGATCTTTTTGCTTTTTCTATGGCCGCACTCATGGCATATGGAGGTTCCCAGGCTAGGGGTCCAATCAGAGCTGTAGCTGCCAGCCTATGCCAGAGCCACAGCAACGCCAGATCTGATCCGAGCCGCGTCTGCGACCTACTCCCCAGCTCACGGCAGTGGATCGTTAACCCACTGAGCAAGGCCAGGCATCGAACCCGCAACCTCATGGTTCCTAGCTGGATTCGTTAACCACTGAGCCACGACGGGAACTCCCTGAATGTCACACACTTCTAACTGAAGATTATAAGGGTAAGTCAAGGAGTGATTGGAGGAGGCTGAAGACAGTGTTTACAACCACATGCATATGAAATATGCTCTCTTTCCAATTGTTGAGGTGGTTCCTGATCACAACATTGCGCATTCTCCCTTTTGTTTGTTGGGTGATTGATTAATGCAGTCTGAACTAAGAGTGTGAGGGAAAGAATCCTAAACTGGACATAAGAAGACTGAGATCCTAGTCCCAGTTCTGTCACTTAATAGAGATGAGGAATTGGGTGTCTCCAGAGTTTAATCTTCCCTGTAAAGGTAGGAAGTGAACTAGATGATCACAAAGGTAACACTTATTTTTCTATTCAGTAGCTATTTTTGATATACTTTTTGAACACATAAAATCCCAAGATCTCATTGCCTAAAAATTTTGACTCAGTGGACAAATTTCCAGAAAAATATAATTCAACAAGATGAAATCATGAAAGAGAGAGAAAATCTGGATAGTGTTGTTGTCAAGTTTAACACAAAGAAACTCCAAGTCCACTTGGCTCTTTAGTAGTACTCCCGATTTTTAAAAGAAGAAATAATACCACTATTTCACAAACTCTTAGAATCGAAAAAGGAATTCTTACATGAGGCTAGTCTAACCTTGCTAACAAAATAAGAGTTCTTCAGAAACCAGTCTCACTGAATATAAATGCAAAACTCCTGAATATAGTATTATCTGCCTTTTTTAGTTAACTTTTTATTGTGAACACTGTAATTTTTACGAGTCCTTTTTTCCATTGCTTGGGCATACATGTAGACTGCCTCAGCCTCACTTACACTGGAGGGGTCATGTGACCAAGGTGGTCAAAGAATATAAATAGAAGTGATACATGCTGCTTCCGAGCCTCACCTCTGAAATACCTGCCAGCTGGGTGCAGAAATCTAGATGAGAAGTCTCGAGATCTTGTATGTGAAACCATGGGATAAATGACTGGGCTCTGAATAATCTCACTCAAGGCTGAGATAAGAAACATCCTCATTAGGGTTTGTATGAATAAGAAAATTTGATTGTGTTAGGCCACTGAAATTTGTGTTCTTTAAAGCTTCTAACATCACTTATGCTAACTAATATAGAAATTAAATCCAGCAGTATATAAAAGGGATAATACATTATGACTAAATTGGACTTACTCCAGGAATTCAGGGTTGACTTAACAGAGTATCCTTTTATCATGGACGGGAAGTCTCAGTATTATCAGTGAGTATTATCAGTATTATCAGTAATCCGTATTTTTTTTAAGAAATCAGCAACTGATTTTGAAATACATAGGGAAATTCAAGGGGAAAAGACACTCTGAAGAATAGCAAGGTGAGAAGCTTTGCACTGCAATATATAGAGACTAATTTTATAGCTATAGTAATGAAGATACTATGGCATTGGCACAAATACCAAATGCCAAATATTTCAGAGGAGTAATAAAGAACTCAGAATCTTGCACATACATAAGTGCCTGTGGTATCACAAATCAGAGATGGAAAGAGCAAACTTGAACCAGTCATGTAGGACAATTGGATACACAATATATGGGAAAACTGTGAAAGTGAACCTACCTCTTATTTTACACAAGATCTACGTCCAGATAGATTGTAGACCTAAATGTGAAAGACCAAATTATAAAACTTTTAGAATATAATGTAGAAGAAAATCTTTGTGACTTTGAGGTAGAGAAGGATTTCTTATACAAGACATAGACATTACCACCATAAAAGATAACTGTAAAGAAAAATAATTGATAAATATGATTTTGTTAAAATTAAGAACCTATTTTTCATTCCAAGACAAGTGTTAAATATGCCACAGAATGGGAAAAAATTATTTACCGTGCATAAAATTAGCAAAGGACTTATGTTGATTACAATAAAAATATCTGTAAAACAGTAAGAAAAGACAATAGAAAAATTGGCAAAGTACGAAAACACTTGGCTTCATAGGAAAGAGAAATCAGATGGACAGTAGTTATGAATATGCTGTGTTTGCATTTTCTTGGTAATCTAGGGAATGCAAGTGAAATCTGCATTGCAGGTAAGAATGTACGTTGATATAACTACTTTAAAAAACAGTTTTGCATTATATAGTGTAACTAGATATTGTTTTGTGAACTTGCAATTCTTCTAAGAATGTACCTCGAGGAACGTGTGCGGATACGCAGTAGACTATGTCTGCAACAGTGTGCACGTGGCATTTTCATAATAGCCAAAAGATTGAAGCAGCGCCAATGTCTATCTGTAGTACAGTGGATAAAGTTTTTTTTTCTCGTACACTATCATACAACGTTCAGTGAAAATGAACAGACTGTTACTATATGCAACCATATGGATTAATACTAGTACCATAAGGTTTAATGGAGCCAGACAAAATAATGCATTGCATATATTCACATAGTACTTAAAAATAAGCAAAGCTAAATTATATTTTAGGAATATATATATAGTAAACCTATAAAAAAAAGTACAGAAAGTCTTCGTCACAGTCAGAATGGTATTACCTACAGAAGATAGAGGGGAGGATTCCGTGATTGAAGGAGACGTACAGGGTTCTGGTACTTGTCTATTTTCTGATCTGATTAGAATTACTGTTGTTCATTTTATAATTGTTGAATTTTATATAAATTTTGATGCATCTGCCTTTATATATGTATATCACAGTTTAAAAAAATTAAATGTTTTCATGTGTTTTCAACGTGCCCAGGAACAGTAAGAAGTATCTTTCAAAACTGGAAACAATCATTAAAAATGGAGAAAAGGAGAACTTTTCTCATAAAAAAATTCCAAAGTGTAGTTTAAGTTCCCTGGAACTTAAGACAATCATTCCTTTGTTTTACAAGCACTCATTTGTACTTTTTGCTAGAGCTGACAAATTATCTATTTAGCCCATATTTATGGAGCTGCCTAGCTGCTTCACAGAAATGAAATTAAGGTGGGTGGTGATAGTGTGAATTGCTTTAATTGATGAGCTCATTGTGCACTTAAAACTATGCCTATATGCCTTTTGAGTACTTTTTTTTTTTTTTTTTTACATAATTTCACTTCTAAGTGCTTTGTACTAGTTTGGAATGGGATTTGCCGATTGTTATTATAAAGTTGAGCATATATTAAAGAATATTTCAGTTCTTGATTGGCAATAGTTAAAAATGCAGTCTTGTCTGACACAGGCAGTATAGGCTCCTGGATCTAAAACTCAGTAGTGTATCTCAAAGTTATAGAAAGTGCTAGTCCCCTGGGATATTTTTTTTTAATCAGTCCTTATTTCAGACTCCACATGGTTTAAATATTTATTTAAACACATTTACAATGGAAAATATCCTGAATACTAGATTACTTCTCTCTGTAAACAAACACCAATTATTGTAGTCTGTACATATATTTTAGTGCATACATGCACGTGTGTGTGTGTAATTTCCATGGAGAATAAATGTGTCTAAAATTTTAAGTATTTTTTGTTTTGCTGATGAGAGACTATAAGCTAAAAGAAATCTAGTTTAAATTAGCTGCTTCTGTCCAATTTATAATCCATTTTGAAATTTTTTTTAATTATGTAAAAGAAAACCTGATATACTTAGAAAAAGGTCTAAGTAGTATTGTTCTTGCCTCGTCAAGTTTCTTTTCCCTATCTCCTTTCTACCGTACCCTTATTCTGTCTCCAGTTTCACCAGCAGATTTACCAATGTATACTAGAAATTGAGAGGCAAGTGTTCAGGGGCCTATGAAGCAATATTTTATATAGATTCAGAATTCTGAAAGTGTTTTCTTGAACTTGAAATATAAGGTTGTAGTGCTTTATAAGTAGAACAGTAGAACACATGACTTTAAAGATCTTAGTTGGTGTATATACCGTTATTTGAGTTAGTTATCTCCAGGTTTGTGACGTTTTCTGGACTCTAGGTTGTGGAGGTACTAGCCAGACTTGTTTTAGGACTTAGATCATTTAGATAAGGAGACTATTAACTCATGACCTAAAGTGTTGTAACAGTTTTTTTCCATGAAGGTTCTTTGATTACAAGAGATAGAAATTCATGTAAAGTAGCTCAAACCAAGGGGGAATTTATTGAAAGAGTATAGGCAGATGGCCGCCAAGGCAGGAAGGAATACCTGGCTTCCTTGACCTGAAATCGGGAACTCCAGCCAAAGGTCTACATGGTCCCTCATCTCTGCCATCAAGGCTGCTTTGCAAGATGATACTCCTGAAGGCACAACTGATGGTCTTCATGTAAAAGTAATTGATGTTCTGGGTCTGTATCTAAGTAATCATTTTTGTAACCAGAACGTAATTCTCAAATTTTTAAAAAAGCTTTAATTATGATAATGTCATACTTTCTCAGTAGGAGAAAAGATTTGGTGAGCTGTGGACACTTATCTCAATGCTCATATAAATTAAAAAAAACTGCATTGGTTCTCTAAAAATGACATGGAGTTTCCCTTAAGAAAAGTATAGCTTTTATTTTTTCAGATTTCCAGGTTTATACTTTAGCTTCTGGGTTCAAAATAAGATCAAGAATCATAATCTTTGCCTGTTAATTGATTACAGCTAACTGTATATTCAACATAAAAAGTCTTCTTGCACTACCGATTCTAATCTTTCCTGTCCTAAAGCCCATTGGAGAATATCACAGTAGCTTTCAGAATATAGGTTATTGTCAGTTAAACTTATATATTGAAGTTGTCTTTTTATAGTTCAAAAGCAGTAAACTATCAAGAGTGGATCAACCTAGTTAAACTAATGTCTCAGGATAGCCTTATTATTTAAGAATATTTTAACAAATTCATAATCAAAGACATCTGAAGTAACTCATAGCATCCTTGTTTCTCCTTTACATTTTTTTTATTGTGCAAGTATTAATAAACATATGTTTTGTGTGTGTAGCTCTTTGTCTAGACTCTGGAAATGGAAAGCAACTTAGATTTCATTCTTTGATTTGAAAGTTCATAGATCAGTTGAGGATACAGGAAATATATAGAAGATAAGTCAATACAAGGTAGCATATATTACACTAATGTTCTATATAGTAAGTGCTCTTAAAATTTCAGCCTAGGAAACAATGGGAAAAGAAAGTTTCATGGAAAAATGGAATTCAAACTAGGCCATAATCTATAAAATAGTCATACAGGTAAGACGGGGTTTCAAACAAGTAGGGTGACACCTGTGAAGGAATTTTGTGACTCTTAGGACAATAAATTTTGATCACTCTGGCTGGGTCAGAGGTTTCAGGAAACATAGAAATGGAAGGAAAAAAAACAAGCATTAGGCTGTTAGGTGACTTAGGGCAAGGAATTTTGATTTTGTACTCTACATCTGTTATTTCAAGGACATAAAATGTATAAAACTTGAGATTCAGGGAGAAAATAATAGAAACTATTTTATTATAATGTATGTTCATATTTTTAAAGATTGACAGTCATCCGTGCATATAATTTTTTAAATCTATGCAATATGTTTACAGATGGGGTGGGTAATCTAAAAAGCTTTGAGACTGTTGCTTTTACATCACAGAGAACCATTAAAGATTTATTTATTTATTGGTCTTTTTAGGCCCACACCCACAGCATATGGAGGTTCTCAGGCTAGATAGAGGTCTAATCGGAGCTATAGCAGCTGGCCACAACCATAGCAATGCCACATCCGAGCCACATCTGTGACCTACACCACAGCCCATGGTGATGCTGGATCCTTAACCTACTGATCAAGGCCAGGGATCCAACCTGCATCCTCATGGATACTAGTCAGATTTATTTTCACTGAGCCACAATGGGAACTCCCCATTAAAGATTTAAAACAAGGGTGACAAACACAAAGGTGTATTGAAGTGAATTGAACCTGTAGCAGTTTATGGGACAGATTAGAAGAGAGAGAGGGAAAAAGTGAAAGACAAGAGTCCAGACATAAGGCAGGCAGACTTGCATGAGTATGGTGGCAGTAGAGATAGAAATAATGATCTACAAAATTTGGAATTACAGGAGTTACCATTGTGGCTCAGCAGGTTAAGAGCCTGACGCTGTCTCTCTGAGGATGCGGGTTTGATCTGTGGCCTCAGGGATTTAAGGATCTGACTTTACCACAAGCTGTGGCATAGGTCACAGATGTGGCTCAGATCTGGTGTTGTCAGAGCTGTGCTGTAGGCCTGCACCTGTAGCTCTGATTCACCCCCTGACCCAGGAACTTCCATGTGCTGCATATGTGGCCATAAAAATAAAGAGAAAAAAATGGAATTCCATGTTAATGGAGAGAGAACAGAGTGAACAGCAAGATTGCTGGCTGTGTTGACTAGAATAGGAAAGTCCAAAGAGGGGATCTCCTTAATAAAAGATAATGAGTTCCATTGTGGTTAAATTGAAATAAAGGGGTTAGCCAAATATCCAAGTGGAAATGTGCAGTAGTTACTTGGGACTATAGGTCTTCAAAGTTTCAGATTCAGTTTGGAAGAAGGTATAATCATTACCTGCATACAACTATAAAACATGAGTCAAAAGTTTTAACTCATAAATTACTGAGGGAACCAGAAAAAAAAAAAAAAGGTGCAACTGGTTAACAGATAAATCCAAAGATTAGACAGATGCGTAAGCCCATCAAGGAGGCAAAATGCATTTGTTTCATAGGTGGAAAATTGGTATATTCTACAGTGAGGAAAGAGGTCATTTGAAACCTCCTCTAGACAGAATCTATTTACATGTCTATAAACACTAATTATTTGCATTACTATCAGCTTTCTACAAATGAACTTCTGTCTCATTGGAAGAGAGAGCAAAAGAACAGAGTTGTGAAATAGCTGGAAGACAGAAACAAACCACACAGAATCAGATAACCTGAGAGAATGTGTCCTAACCAGTGCACAGTTTTCTATTAAAGACATTTAGCAATTATTTCTTGATCCATTTAAAATTTCGTCACAATTTGTCTTTGCATAACTAATGTTAAAGGTAAATGTTAGCTAGGGGCATTTGTTATTTAAAACCTATATAAAATTCCCCAAGATCACAAAGAGAAAAGCCATTAAAATCGTAATAGAATTTAACTTCATTGTGATGAGTAGAAATTTTTTTTTTTGAGGGTGGTTAACAGACCTCCAAAAATACAATTTCCGTTTCCTATAGAAAAAGACTGATGAAAATTATAGGTACACCAATTTTATGACTTAATGTAAATAATCTCACTTAGACTCTTTAAACATGTTTGGAACACTGATTTAAAGGACTTAGAACAAGTTATAACAAGTCAGCTTAACTTGATTAGTTGTTTCTCACAACTGATCCCTTTAGCAATTTATAATGTATGTTTCAGAATACAATTATTTAAGAAAAATAACTGGGGTATATCAACCTAAATGGTATATACCACTGAAGTATGAAATCACTTTGGCAGAATTGAGTTTTCCCCTTAAATGTGCCATAATGGCACTGAAAAACTGTCAGTTACTTGTGTAAGAATAAAGTACTTTCAAAGTCCTGTTTACTTCAGAATGGAACATTATACTCATCAGTAAGAGCTGTAGAGAGGGAACAATGTTAATACTCTTGAATTTTCCCACTTGAAAGTGGATTCCTCATTAATGGTGACCTTTCAGACTGTTTTCTTCACTGGGCAAGTGTTTTTATTGTGGCTGACTTGAAGCACATGAAAAAACTGAAGCTAGCCTGTTTCTTATATGCCTCGCCTGGCCTTGTTAATAGATTACGGCATTCCACTTGTTAGTGCCAGTGACACAGGAGAAACTTTTACAATTATGCTATGTGGTAATGATAAGACAAAAAGTCTTTTTATGGTAGTTGGGTCCTCAAAACAACTCTTCATGGTCAAGCGATAAGAAGACACAAGTTGGATATCCAACAGAAGTACATTAGCTTCTTATCTGCAGGGCTGATACAGCCTTTTAAATTCTCTCACACTGACAGGAACCCCATCTCAAGTGAAAGCTTGCAGAGCTGGAGATACCAGAGCACTATTCTTCCTCATGAGTACAAGTAGGGTTGACCCTACTGTTGTAGAATAAAATGTTTGTGTAGTTATTAAATTTTCTTGTGCAATTTAAAGAGATGTACTTGGTTGCTTTTAGTGTAAGAGCAAGATTATGAATTACCTAGTCCTAAAATATATCAATATGCGGGGAAGATATCTAGAGGTTTCAGGCTATAATAAATCATCTTCACAATAAAATCTGAGTGTGGGCATCTATTATATTTGTTCTGTGTCTAGAGCTGTGTAGGTTATAAAGGTTCATTGTGTTCCAGTATTGTGAGTGTTAGCATCTTCACTGCTGATGGCAAAGTTGTAGAGCTTTGGCATGTGGAACTTGATACCATGAATGGGGGAGTGTTACCATCCTTTAGTTCTGAACTACAGGACCATTTCTGGCTAAGTACACGTAAAAGTTCATGTGATTACTTAGACCCACAGAACATGGGGCCCATATGGGTGAAATAGGTGTAGTGTTTGCCATATGCTCATGTTTAGTGATTGTGTTGTGGTGGGGGTTTCAGGCATTGTGTGTGGGATTCCTAGTGCATGCCAAGCAATTTGAGAAGCTAACAAACTTATCTATACCATGTTTCTTTACACGTGCCAAAAAAAAAAGGAAAAATAAAGTAAAATTTTAAAATAGATTTCAGAGAAAATACCTTAAATCTAATACAAGTAATCATTTGTAAATCATTTGTATATGGACTCATATAGTCTTAGTCTATTGTTCAAACATCTCTTAACCTAAGTAGATGGGCTTCCTTGGAAAACTTTAACTTCTCAAAGATATCTAAGTTGCTAAACTCAGAAATTCTACTTTAAAATAGAACTCCATCAGAATTTTTTTAAATTTTAGGCATTCTGGAAGGAAGGAAGTTAATATTCTATAGATTGTCAAGCCCTTAGTTTTAAATGCATTTTTAAAAAAATACTAAACAAGTCATTTTGTGATGATTTTAAGTTAAAAAAATTAAAAATCAGGAAACCAACTGTTCATTATATTTTTTACCCCAAAATAAGAAAAAAAAGCCCGTATTGTCCAGGGATACTTTGATGACAGTGAAAAAAATTCTCCTTTAAGTTCAGTGGGTAGGAGTTCCCATCATGGCTCTGGTTAACGAATCCGACTAGGAACCATGAGGTTGCGGGTTCGATCCCTGGCCTTGCTCAGTGGGTTAAGGATCCCTTGTTGCTCTGGCTGTGGTGTAGGCCGAGGGCTACAGCTCCAATTAGACCCTTAGCCTGGGAACCTCTATATGTTGTGAGTACTGCCCTAGAAAAGGTAAAAAGACCAAAAAGTTCAGTGGGTAAATCAATCCAAGAAAGAACTCTGAAAGAGCTGGCAAAGGATGGGAAAGATCACACTGAATTAGTTTTTATTACAAAATATGTGAAGTCACTAATAATATGAACATTCTACATAGGAAAGAGTCATTGTCATATATAAGTAAGTATTTGAGTTTTTATATTTCAGAGTTACATAGGAAAATCAGATTAGGGATGAAATTATTGGGATTCGGTACCTATTCTTTCTGGTAAATAGGGTAAACTCTCAGACAGAAAAGAATGTCAGTAGATGAAGTTGATAAAATGTTTTATGAAGGTACTGGATAACTTCTCAGAGTATCACTGTGATATATTTGTGTTTCAATTCTCATACTCATTGACCTATCAGATGATCAGAATGTAATCAGATTTGGATTGTAACTGTCAGAGGAGTGAATAATTTAGTATTCCCTAGTAAGTTTGGAAAGGAAGAATCCAAATACGTAAATATTCTCTTAATGTGTAACAGGAGAATAATTTTTCTTATGTCTAAGGTTTACCTTTCTTGAAGAATTAGAGTACATTTGTGATCATTTAAAACCATCTCAGTGGCTCTTGTATAACTCAGTTCATTCAGTCTGTGCTCTCTTAATAAATTGACAGAAAAAGTCATGGCAAGTTAGTATCATTTGTGTGTGAATTTTCCAATTGTATTTCAGACTTTAAGAAAGAAAGGCCTTAATGGTTGTGAGAGCCCTGATGCTGACGATTACTTTGAGCACAGTCCACTCTCGGAGGACAGATTCAGCAAACTAAATGAAGATAGTGATTTTATTTTCAAACGAGGCCCTGTAAGTACTTTTACTTTACCTCTCCTTTTTATTTGTTGATCCTTTTTGTTAACTTCATTATTTAGGCTCTGAACAAGAAGGAACACAGAGGGTGCGACAGCCCAGACCCTGATACTTCCTATGTGCTAACTCCACATACAGAAGAAAAATATAAAAAAATTAATGAGGAATTTGATAATATGATGCGGAATCATAAAATCGCAGTGAGTACTAAAGTATGGTTTGTGCTTTTATCTTGTGCATGAAGAGACTGACCACACATCTTGTTGTTTATCTTCACAATGGGTGATCACAAAATAAGTAGAAGTGGGAAAAAGAATTCTGTTAATTTCTTTTGAGTTTCTAGAACATCAAAATAAAACTGTGGAAGTCTTGTTATAGTAGTAAGATTTTAATCTTCAGTGTGTTAAACATAGAGGTGAAAAGATAACATCCTAATCCAAGCTCTGCTACTTACTGTCCCCATACCTTTGGATAGGGCACCTAAGCATCCTAGATTCCAATTTGCTCATCTGTAAAGTGAGTCAGTTGGCTCACATAATTTGTAAGGTCCCTTCCAGCTTTTAAATTTCCATGATTTTAAATATAGGGTGCATAAGGAGATATTCTCTCTCCTTCCTGTGACTCATAAAATATTGCATGGACTTAAGTAAATCTTGCGACTGTAATGTATAAAATGGATGGATTTATTACAAAATTTGGTGTTTCAGAATTATTTTTAATTATGTTTTATAGGTGCTGTAACAATAGCTTACTATTTGGCTCTTTATAAATGTCCCAAAACAACTTGCTGTTAATACCTCCAAATTCTTGTTCTTTTCTTACACCATAGGTATTGAGGAAGAAAGCCTTGGCTCAATTTTAATTTAAGGAAGCACTATTCTTAAACTGGTTGCAAAACAGTTGGTTTAAAATTTTTCCACGCACACACATCTAATCATAGTTAAACAGTACTTCTTTTTGTTCATGCCCCTTTGATAGTTCTGCGGAGCTCTCACTGAAGCTCCATTGGGAAGAGCTACTTAAGACAATTATTCTGGATCTGATTTTTCTAACACTATATATATGTTGTAGCCTTTGTGGAACAAATTGGTTCCAGTGCTGATATGTATTTCCTTGTCAGAGTTAATTCTCTTGAAACTATCCGCTAAAGTATGCATCATGGATGATTTCTTCAGAGTAGTCCTATACTGTGAGAAGCCCATGAAGAACAGATTTAAGGAGGTGTTTTTGTGCTAATACCATTCTTAAAAACAGAACAACAGCAAACAAAATAAAATTCCTTTGACTTCACATGGATGTTGGTGACCTTGTAGTTAATGTTAGTCTACAAAAGCATTGTGTAAATAAAATGGTTTTACATTTGAAAAAACTTTATATATTGATTGTTTTATGCCTTTTAATGAATTACAGTTTTCTACCTGAAATAAACTATTCAACAGAGTACATAATTTATTTATATTCTTCCAACCTTGAGTTAGCAATGTTACCTTACTTTGCAAACTACTGTTTTTTTTTTACCTGTCTGTCTGTCTGTCTGTCTGTCTTTTTAGGGCCGTACCCACAGCATATGGAAGTTCCCGGGCTAGGGGTTTAACTGGAGCTGTAACTGCCGGCCTGTACCACAGCAATGCCAGATCTAAGCCACGTCTGCAAGCCTACACCACAGTTTACGGCAGTGCCGGATCCTTGACCCACTGAGCGAGACCAGAGATGTTCCGCAACCTCATGGTTCCTAGTTGGATTCATTTCTGCTGCTCCACAATGGGAACTCCGCGAACTACTGTTTTAAAATGTAGGGAGAGGAAAGTTTTTTTCTCCCTCACTTTAAATTATAAAGAGGATTGTTATTTATCAAGGTTAACTATTATATTACAAGTGGTCTGTGGAGGAAATGCTAGAGGAAATGGAAAACACTATTTTTTAAGGAACTATGGAATATTTTGGAGGGAAAAATATAGCATTTATAATATTTGTAACTTTTAAACAATTTTAAAGATAGCTTATCAGTAATTAACGTGATTTTTTTTTTTTTTTTTTTTTACTTTTTAGGGCTGCACCTGCAGCATATGCAACTTCCCAGGCTAGGGGTTGAATTGGAGCTCCAGCTGCCGGCCTACACTACAACCACATCAATGCGAGATCTGAGCCACGTCTGCGACCTACACCACAGCTCACTCACCGCACTACAGCTCATGGCAACACTGGATCCTTAACCCATTGAGTGGGGCCACGGATTGAACCCACATCCTCATGGATGCTAGTCGGGTTTGTTTCTGCTGTGCCACAACGGGAACTCCCAGTAGTTAATTTTATTGTTTAGAATTTTTATCCTGTTTATCACACTCAGATTGCATTGTGTTGTATATATAACTTGATAAATTTTTTTGTCCATTAGAAATGTCAATGAATTAAATAAGACCAGGTCTTATTTATAATGTCCCAAATTTGATGTATGAAGTTTATAATATGTGTACACATTTTTCCCCTTTTGTTATATTTGGAATCTCCCAATAGAAATGTAATGTTACAAAACTAGTTTGCATTACAGTGCTAATTTATGTTTACTTGGTATCAATATATTTTATAATGCCTAAATTTGACAACTTTAATATCAGGTTCTAACCTCTCATTTTCATCTCTATGAATATTTAACATATATATACATTATACGAGTATATATGTATTAACATAAAATGTCATGTTAAACATTCTGCTGTTCAAATGTAATTGTAAAGAAAATAGCTTAAACCTACAAATTGCTTTAGTAAGAATCTATCCCCATCCTAGAGTTACCTTATCAAATTAAAGTTTGTAAGTTATTAAATTTAGTATAGGTGAAAATCTGACTAACAGTGTTCTTTGTTCTTTATTTACAGCCTGGTTTGCCACCTCAAAACTTCTCAATGTCTGTCACAGTTCCTGTGACCAGCCCTAATGCTTTGTCCTACACTAACCCAGGGAGTTCGCTTGTGTCCCCGTCTTTGGCAGCCAGCTCAACATTAGCAGATTCAAGCATGCTTTCTCCACCTCAAGCCACATTACATAGAAATGTATCCCCTGGAGCCCCTCAGAGACCACCAAGTACTGGCAGTGCAGGTATGTAGTGATGTTTATTCTACCGTCGGTTATGTAACTTAAAGAATGAAAAAACAATTGCTACCACAGCTTCTTACTTTGCTACTCTTTTTTTTTTTGGCCACCCTGTGACATATGGAATTTGCAGGTCAGGGATCAGATCCAAGCCACAGTTGTGACCTACACCACAGCTGCAGCAATGCCAAATCCTTAACCCACTGAGCTGGACCAGGGACCAAAGCTGCATCCCAGGGCTCCAGAGATGCCACCAATCCATTGTGCCACAGTGGAAACTCCCTGCTCTGCTACTCTTAATATTATTATTTTGATAAGCAAGAGTCGTAATTGCCTCCATTTTAAAGTATTTTTTTTTAGAAAGTCTGTGACACTAGCGTTGTGAAACAAATAGACTACATTTGTTCTGTCAGCTTTCCTTGCCATCTGTAAGCTTTCCTTATCATGAGAAAGCCATGCCTAGACAGGCAGGAAATTTAATTAGAATATTATGAGAAAATACTTAAAGCGAGTATTAGCCACTCATGTTAAAAATTTGGAGAGATAATACTCACCTAAGTGGAGTCAGAGCATCTTCCGTCTGTGTGATTTGTTGATTAATTCAGCAGAAATTTGAAGTGCATTGCGTTCCCGTGTGTGGTACAGTGTCTCCTCTCCTATAAGTCCTAGATTTTATAGCACTCCATTAGCACTGCCCCCATCCTTATCAATATGTACTGTTTAATACTATTTGGTATTGATGCACAAGAAGGCAAACACGCCCAGAGCTTGATAGGTAAATGTCTTCTTTTCTTTTTTCTTTCTTTCTTTCTTTCTTTCTTTCTTTCTTTCTTTCTTGCATTCTGTCTGTCTCTATCTCTCTCTTTATATATATATGGATGTACATCATATTACACATGAATGCCAAGTTTAGACTGGGCTATTTTTCACTTTTGTGTTTTTAGGAATAGGGTGAAGGTTACCTCTGTTCAGTTCATTTCCATTGAGATAAGGAAAAACAGATCATACTCATTCCTTGCCCTTTCTTCTCTCTATAATGTTGTGTTAGGTGGGATGTTGAGCACTTCAGACCTCACGGTGCCAAATGGAGCTGGAAGCAGCCCAGTGGGTGAGTAAATTCATGCAGTTTCACTTTGTAGGCATCTATCCTGTCTGTAATAAAAAGAATATTGTCCCTTAAACAAGGGCTGAAGAGGAGAATATGGGGATGTATGACTAGAGTAGACATGTCCCTTTGTGCTTTATTTAATTTCCTTCTGAGGGTAATTCCACTAGTATTTAACATTTTTTTCTCATCCCTGTGATATTCCTCATACCTTGGCCTTAAGTTCAGTTACTCATTCATTCAATAAATGTTTATGAGTGCCTCCTTCATAACACATTGTTCTTTTCTAAAGACTAAATTGCTTTAATACAATTTTTATATCAAGACAGTTTTTTTTTATATTCTTTTCCAGTATGGTTTATCATAGGACATTCACTATAGTTCTTTGTGCTATACTGTAGGACCTTGTTAATTATCCCCTCCATGTATTATAGCTTACATCTTCTGACCCCAACCTCCCACTTCATCCTTCCCCCAAACCCCTCGCCCTTGGCAACCATTCTTTATGTCTGTAAATCTGATTCTGTTTCATAGATAGGCTCATTTATAAGTACAGTTTCTGTGTCCTTTGTCCTTAATAAGTTAGACTGTTAACAGACTGACATCTCTTATAATTACATGAAGTGTTTTCAGAGAGATTGCAGTGTGAAGAATTGGTAGGCCTACTTCTAGAGACACAGAAAAAAACTGAGAAGTTTGTCTCTGAAGGATCTGTTTTGGTGGTCACATGTAGAACATTCACATTTTGTCATGGTTGCTGCCAAATCATCCCATTTACTTTGGGATCCTTCTCAAGATGACTAGCAGTTTAAACATGTCATAAATGTGTCTGCCCAGCCCTCCTGAAGTGCTGGTAAGGATAGATTATGTTTTTTGATTTCCTGCTTTTTAGGGCTGCCCATGTGGCATATGGAAGTTCCCAGGCTAGGAATCTAATTGGAGCTACAGCTTCTGGCCTATACCACAGCTCACAGCAATGCTTGATCCTTAACACACTGAGCAAGGCCAGGGATGAAACCCACATTCTCATGGATACAGTCAGGTTCGTTACCAGTGAGCCACAATGGGAGCTCCTAGATTATGATTTTAACATTATAAAAATATAGAATGTATGTCAAAGAGTGACAAGAGTAACTGTATCCTTTTGGATTGCCATCACATTTAGTCATCTTGGTCTCTTCATTGTGATGATCATAGTTATCATTGTTATCTGAGAGCAAGGGCAGGAATCCCCTGCCTGCTCCTAGATACTGTGTGTTCAGAGAGAGAGCTGAAAACAGATCACTTACAGAAAAAATTCCCAGTTATATGTATTCAACCTATTTATTCTAAAAATGTGAGCTTCTGCCTTAAGAAAACTTTGGAGATACTTGAATGGCTTAATTAAAAATGATGAGAAAGAAAGAAAAGATGTTGAGTGAGATAAGTTATAAGACCATATAGTGGCCTAAAGTAGAAATAAGTGCCTAATTATACTGCCTACTGTATTAATTGCTATTTAATTCATTGAATGTTAATTTCGACAAGCTCTTGGTTTTATTTCCAAAATTATTTTTATTTTACGGTGTTTAACTGTTTGACAATTTCAAATATGTTTTCCCTTTGCTTTCCTTTTTCTCCTCATACCTCTGGCTTGATAAACATGGTTCTTCTATTCTTTCTTCTTCTTTTTTTTTTTGGTACTCTCCACACTACCCTAAAGCTTTTCTGCTATTCTTTATCTACCATGCAGCTGTAAATCTAGACCTTTTTTTTGCTGCTTAGTTTTCTGTGTTCCCTTTGGTAACTTCAGACTCAGACATAGTCATCATCCTAATTTGACCTCCTACATAATGCTGTTTCTTATATTTCTTTTTTAATTCATCTTTCTTCTTTTTTAAGCCTCCTCCTCCCTTTGCAGACCTTCACATTTAGAGGGTCACATTAATCACACTCTAAAGATCATGGCACATCATCATTGGTTTGTATAAAGCATCTCAGTATGTTACTCATTTATCCCTTTTATACTTCTGTTCCACTTCCATTCCCTTTCTTCCCCATCCCCACTCATTGGTAACTATTTTAATATGTTTAGTGCTAATAGTGTTAATAATCATGTTAATGATTATCAGTAGTGAACAGGAATTTTTACTAAAATTTAAAAATTAAGTAAGTATTAAAATATTTCAAGTGCTTTGTGAGTTATTTAAAGTCTATTTATAGGAGTTCTCTTGTGGCACAGCAGGTTGAGGATCCAGCATTGTAACTGTAGTGGTTTGGGTCACTGCTGTGGCATTAGTTCAGGCCCTGACCAAGGAACTTCCCCATGCCACAAGTGTGGCCAAAAAAAGGCCATTTCCATTACTACGTACATATACATAGAGATTTATCTGTTTCTTAGTGTACACCTCAGTCTTATATAAAGATTGGATTCTTCAGTGACTCATACTCTTATATAGCTATTTTGCCTGCACTAGATGTAATTCTACGTTATTTGTTTGTATTATATCCTAAATGACGTTTTTGTTGTAACTGCTTTTTACCATCCTCTACCTCAGAATTCAGATTCAACTAAGTAGGCATCTTGTATCACTTCAGATACCAAATGGAAGTATTTTTGTGCAGTACTTACAGCATACATGAGTTTAAAGTATTTCATGTCATAAATTTCCTCCAAAAATAAATGGTCTGTAATAGAATGTTAGTATTTTTTTGTGAGGAGTCAGGTAGTGTATTTCAGCTCATTTTCAACAATGGTACCATTTTGGTTTAGTAGTTTGGAGAAATAGTTTAAACTTGATTTTATGCCTAAATAAAGTCTTTATGAATGACAAGATTAAACATTTAAATTCCCAGGGAATTTTAAAAGAACATCATTGAAAGCTGTGTATATGATTTCTCAGGTACGTTTTTCAAAGTATGCTTCTTGGAACTGTTATGGAAAGGAAGATTTACATATGTATTTGTATTTAGCATCCTTGTGCTAAATAAAACTAAACAGGTTTCTTTACTGTAGGACTTAGCCTATAAAATGCCAACCTGTTTTGTGAATCCTTAAACTTAGTATGTAACATATGGTTATTCAGAGTGATTTCACAATAGAACCCTTCATTTTTTTTTCTCCTAAAAAATCACCTTTTAGAATTAGTGTCATATAAAATGTGTTTTGGAGAGATGGCTATTTGGGCATACTTGGTCATTTGTACCAGCCCTTTCTCTGAGGACAACTAGAAATGCTAGGCAGAGTATTTTTAAAGTCTGCTTGAAAGCATTTGAGAGCTAAAAAGAAGATGAAGATTATTAACTCAAGATTCAGGGAAGGACAAAGACAGAGACTCAGAGAGGTGTGCCCAGCATTTATGGCTGTTTTTCCTCAGGCGGTGGTTGCTGCTTCCACAGTGGGATGCCTAAGAAGCTTGAGTATGATAGCCTCAGAGACATTGAGGACAGAGAAATGAAAGTTCAGAGTCGACAGAGAATTGAGGGCCTAGTATACTCTTCTCACTTTGGAGCGAGATCGCAAAAGGCTGAATGGACCCTGGAAGTAGCATGAATCAGAGTAAATACCCCGTTATGGTAGTTACATCTCTTACTTTCATCATCCCACTCCTTGAAGTTAGATTTTGGTGACCTATTGTTAGGGGCCCCAAGATGCCTGGGAAGGCAGATGCTCTGTAGAAGAATAATATAAGAATAAAACGTTATCCCAGGCATTATTATTTCTACTTGACATACAAGCAGATTACCAACTAGGCATAGTCAGGAGCAGCACAGCATAAATGAAAGCCTGCAGAAAAAAATGGACAGTAGAACCAGCCTCTGGGAAATCCCATAACTTGGAATTATTAAGTACAGACTTGGACTTTTAACATAACAATGTTTACCATGTCAAGGAGATTTTTTTTAAAAGATTAAGAATTTGGGCAGAGAACTGTAAACTTTAAAAATGGATATTTTAGAACTGAAAAAAGTAATACAATTAAGAGCCTACTAGATGGATTTAATAACAAATAGAAAGAAATGGTGAACTAAAAGATGAGAGGAAAAATATTCAGAATTTTTGAGACATAAAAGTATAGATAATTCAGAAGAAGAATGAGATCTAGAGGATACTTAAAACTGGAATTCTAGGAGGCAAAGAGAGAGAAAATTGGCCAGAAGTGGTATTTGAATAAATAATCACTGAGACTTTTCCTAACCTGACAAAACAGATCAAGCCACAACTTCAAGAAGCCATATAAAGCCCATGTGGAATACTGGTAAAGTAAAGCAGTAGCTCTTTTCAGAACAGAAGGCTAGAAAACCCTGAGCCAAACCTACAACTCAGAAAGTTAGGAAAAAACAGTTTAAAGAGAGTTAGTTATAAAGATAAGAGCAGAAGTTACTGGAATAGAAAAATAAACTTCATGTAAATTGAGTTATATAAAATTGATTTGAAAGTACTAAATAAAATTGAATGTTATTTTTTCATTAACATTCAGTTCAAAATACTTTCTAAATTTTATTTTCTAATTTCCATTATAACTTCTTTCTTGACCTATGATTATTTAGAAGTGGATTTCCTCATTCGAAATGGATGGAGTTTTCTAGTTATCTTTGGATATTGTTTTCTAGCTGAATTGTTTTATTATCAGAGTACTTACTTCCATATGGTTAAATTCTCTGAAATTTGTTGATTTTTTTTTGGCTTAGCATATAGTTAGTTTTTGTCCGTTCTTTGTACACAAAATTTTGGGATTTTGTACACAAGGAATGTAAACATTGAAAAAAAATGTTTATTCTCATTCTATACTGTAAGCAGAGATTATAAATTATATTTGTTTTAAATATTTTATACATAATATATACAATAACTTATTTTTATGTATCAACCATGTTTAGAGACTTGTGATAGGCCATTTCCAGGTAGTTTCACTTTACCTTTAAACTGCATCTGTTTTACTGATCCTTCCATTTTCAAATGAATAACTCTTTACAGAGGAGCCATCCTTTTGCCTCCTTCCTATTTTAATTGTCTTTGAGTCCTTCTGCCTGCTTCCCAAAAGCGAGAAAGCTTCAGGCCATGCAGTATTGAAAGTAGATGCATCCTTGAGCTTTTTGAGCTTTGAATAAACTCAGGGTAGGGGAAGATTTGCTATATAGGAAATCAGAGAAAGCCTAACTGTAAAGGAATCAGTTTGCCTATATTTAAATTAGAAGCCTTTGTTCAGCAAAACACCATAAAGAGAATGAAAAGTCAAGACAGAGTGAGAGAACAAATGTGATATCACAACAGACGACTTTATAAAGAATCATTTACAAATCATAAAGGAAAAAAATCTAGTTTTATAAAACATGCATGAGAACAAAGACATTTCACAAAAGAAGCCATCCAGGTGTCTAACAAATGTGAAAAGATGCTCTATCTCAGTAAAGAATGAAATACCAGATTAAAACAACAAGCAGTATTAAGTAACTACCAGAATGGCTAAGGCAAGATAGATAATAGCAAGTGTAAACAAGGGTATGGAAAAGCCCAAACTCTCAGACACTGATGATGGCAGTACAAATTGATGCCGTCGTTTTCACATAATCTACTAAAGTTGCAAATACGTATATTCTATGACTCAGCGTTTTCTTTCATCCTTATATGCTAGGGAAATGCATATATGCACCAAGAGCACACCAAGAGATATGTAAAAGAATGTACATGGCATTGTTTGTTACATCCAACATCCAGAAATAATCCAGGTTTCTTTCAGTAACAGAGTGGATAAATATGTGGTAGTACCTTTATATGATGTAATAGTATACTGCAGTGGAAATGAAGGAAAGGTAGCAGTAATCAACAACATGGATGAATTTTACCAAACTGATACAAATGAAACAAGATAGATACAAATACTAAAGGATCCTACCTACATAAAGCTTGAAAAGCCGGTGAGCAAAACTGTAGTGTTAAGGATGCCCCTGTATGTAGATGGTAAAATTACAAAGGGAAATAGGAAGTAACTGTAAAAGTCATGATTTATACCATTTTGGTAGGTGGAACAGCAGAGTGTCGGAGTCCTTATTATAGAGACTAGCAATAGTTTCTTTTTCTTGATCTGACTGATGGTTACATGGAATTCACTTTATGATAAATCCTTGATCTTCTAAGTTTTTGTGTTGTACACCTTTCTATAAGGTATTACATTAAAACTTTTAAAACTAAACATAATACTTTGATATAAAAAAGAAATTATAACCACAAATGTGGAGGCGCTTTTAAAATTATAAGAGAATGTAATGTGCATAGTATAATAGCTATACTAAATTTTGAAAAAATTCATACACTCACACTCATTCCGTCTCTGCCTTTTGAGTCTTTGAACATTATAGTCTGAGTGTGGCAGCTGGATGTGTACCTTTCTCTTGAGATCATGAAGCAAGTCTGTATAGAGGACAGGCCAACAAGCTGAGGATGGCAAAATGGAAAGCTGAACAGAGCCTACAGTTCTACTAGCTTTCCCTAGTCTTTTTGTGTGAGATTATAAATTTTTCTCATTCTTAAGAGAAAAAATAAGATAAAATACAAGCCACAGCTAGAGAAATATTTGTTAAGTGAATACGCATTTAATGTACTTAAATACATAACTCAAAAAAAAAAACCAACTGTTATTTTAAAAGTTGAAAAGGATGTTCATCATTGCTCGTCAGCATTAAATTCATATAAAAATGTGAACCCTTCCCTCACCCCCACCCAGTAATTGCAGCTATTATCATTTCTTATTGTGATATGGAAAGCTGGTGAAAATGTGGTGAACCTAGTGATCTGGTAAATGCTTGGGGCATTATAAATTAGAAACAATCTTTCTGGAAATTTTTTGACAAGATGTTTCACTAGTGATTAAAAAAAACACACAAAAACCTGTTTATCTCTAAGCCTAGTAATCCCATTTCTAGGAATCTCCCCTAAAGAAATAAATCAGGGAGTTCCCGTTGTGGTGCAGCAGAAATGAATCCGACTAGGATCCATGAGGATGCAGGTTTGATCCCTGGCCTCGCTTAGTGGGTTTGGAATCCAGCATTGCCATGAGCCGTAGTGAAAGTCTCAGATGTGGCTTGGATCCCTAGTTGCTATGGCTGTGGCTCTGATTCGACCCCTAGCCTGGGAACTTCCCTATGTGGCGGGTGCAGCCCTAAAGAAATCAGACTATGCAAAGGCTCATCACAGCTGTATTTACAGTAGGGAACAATAGGGGAAAATTAACATATTCCAACCGTGTGAAAATTAAGTAAATTAAAATTTTCAGCTGAATTCATTTTTAGTTGTGATTTAAAACTATGCAAAATATGTGCACGTGAGAAAATAATAAGAGGAAACCTAAAATGATTATAGTAGTTAAGTTAAGGTAGTGGAAATATATGTTTTCACTCTCTTTTTCTAGTTTCTGAACTTTCTGTGATGCTGTATTGATATATCACCTCTATAGTCATAAAATTTTTATTATTGTAAATTAGAGCATTCACTTTTTCCTTGTAAAGTGATTTTTTGAATTTTTTTGTATTTGATCTATGTTATCATCCAAATAAAACTTGCTAGTTTGATTTGATTTATACTGTGAATTGTATACATCTTTCACGGAGGCAGTCTGCTTATTGATTATGGTTTATGAGGTAAATTTCTCTACTGAGAAGTTACATTTAATACTCAGATATACTGTAGATCAGATGACTTTGGGAGCTTTTTTTAACTTTGAGCCTATGTTTAGAGATCAAGCATAAAGTAAATTAACCAAAATCCAGTAATTTGACTTTTTAAAAACATGTTGAGAAAGAGAAAAAAATACAGTGGACTGGAAAGAGCTCAGGAAGTTCTTGGAGTTTGAGTGAAGTTGAGGGAAGGTAACAAGGGTTTGCATTATACAAAGGTAATGGCAGCTAAAAAGAGGTGGATAAGGTGAAAAACATTGTAAAGAAGGAATAGCAAGGCTTGATAGCTCTGTGAAAGGGGATGGGAGTGATGGAGAATGACAAAAGCACAGGTGTTTAAAATAGTTTGAGCTTGAAATGACAGCAGCATATCTGGGGAAAAGTACCTACCAGATGGTTGCATATGGACTGGAAATGAGACGCAAAGCAGATACACAGATTTAAAAGTCATGTTGCGGCAATTGTTGAAGCCAGGGGGATTCATGAAGTCTGTGAAGAGAGGGAGAAATGTAGCCTCTTTGGGGATGTGCACACAGGAGAGCCCAAGAGGGACTATAGAAGAACGAGAATCTCATGATTGTCTCTTTTAGATTACAAATTTTTAACTAACAGAATCCATGTTGTTCATCATATTGTAATTTCCATTGAGTCAAGTAAATATGTCATCAGTGATTTTAAAATCCATGGTCTTTTTAAATTTTAGAAACCTCATTGACTTCTTTATACAAATGACATAATTTTATAGACTTCTAAATGCATTTTATTTGCTTACTTATTGACTGATCAGTTGAAAGTTGTCAAATTTTATGAGAAATTTGTCAAATATGGTAAAATTCTTGAACCTTCCTTTGGATGAATTTTTCAGAAACTTTTGAGATTTTTCAAAATCCTTTGCATATCAGTTTAACTTCTTAAATAGATTCATAGTAATAGCCCTAAAAGAGTATATTAAAAACATGGGAGTTTTTTCCAGCCACTTAGTGTTTTGGATGATACAGTAGTTTAAATAAGAGCCAGATTGGTATAATGGAATGATTTGCTTTAGAGCTATAGGACTGTAATAAAAGGTTTGCTTTGTCAGGTTTCTGGAGGCATAGCATGCAGTTTGCTCAAAAAGCATTTTTGTCACATTTGTGTCAGGCCATAGGTTGTCATAAAGCCTGAAAACTCATTTTCATAACTGTCACACTAATTTGGGTTTATTCATTTAGAGTCGGTACTTTATACTTAAATTTTTAAGCTGTAGCAAGATGAGTTATACTTAAAGTATATACCTGAAAAATCTTTCCCAACAATATCTTCATTTTTGTCATAAAAAAATGAACTGGAGGTAAGGCCTATCACTACATTCTGTAAAATAACAAATGGTTCATGTAAGATTATCTTGTTTCAACTTGGCAAGTTACCAGAGGCTTACATCATCCTATAATCATCTGCTCATACTCCAACTTCACATGAAGAAATATAAGTCCCCTTTCATTCAGATTTGATTCTCATGGGTTACTATGGCACCTTATGTAGCTGAAAAGCATCATGGATTCCACATGGGGAAAGAGTATTAGTGTTTCTTGATAATGTGTTTTTCTAAATTATATCTTTGCATCATCTTAAAACGTATTAGAGCAGAAATGCTATCCTTCAGATTTGTGTACAAATCAAGTAAATAAGAATCTTTAAGTGTTGTTAGAGAAATTAAGAACACACATTCCATTTTTTAAGAGAAACATTTTTAACCTGTGCTTATTAATATGAATCTTACATTCTAGTGGTTTCTATTAAACCTTCCTGTTTTTGTATAAAATCATTTGATAAGTGTTTTATATCCAGATAACTTGCTTAGCAGTTACTTCTGCCCAATTCATGGATGAGCTGTACTCCACAGGGGATGGCCTAGTGAAGAGATGGTTTTTCTAACAACTGTTCTTTCTGAAGCTTAACACAGTGCAAGACATAGCTTTCTGGGTTGTGGAAAGGAGATTGATACCAGATGGAACATATATCCTTTCAACATAATGGAAGCAGAATGCAGGAAGTAACCTCAAAAGGTTAACTGAAATACCAGTCCTCACAGCAGAATTAGACCACATAGTGAATTAAGACTGGTAGGTCACTTGGTGAAAGTTTTGGAGCAAGCAAGAGGAATTGAGTGGAGAGAGGAGGAACACAGGTATCCTCAAATCCCAATATTCTGAAAGACAACTGCTGAAGAGATACAGGCCAGTTCCTAAGTGCTATACCTCACTTCTCTGTTTTCTTTGTCCCTTGAAAATGTTTTGTTTAGGATCCAGCAAAGATGATTATACCACTTTGGCAAAACATTAATTTCTTTCCTTTTTTTTTTTTTTTTTTTGCTTTTTAGGTCCGTACCTGTGGCATATGTAAGTTCTGAGGCCAGGGGTCAAATCATAGCTGCAGCTGCTGGCCTACACCACAGCCACAGCAACACCAGGCCCTTAACCCACTGAGTGAGGCTAGGGATCGAATCTGTGTCCTTATGGATCATAGTCAGGTTTGTTTCTACTGAGCCGTGATGGGAACTCCCAAAGCATTAATTTTTAGTTTCTCATATAAATAATTCACCTAAATGTCTTTTTCAAACTCTAATATATAATAAGCAGATATACTGTAGCATCCATTTCCTTCAGCAGATTATCTTCAGGAACTTAATCTCTTTCTAGTTATATGTTTTTAATTTTAGAACTTACATATCTATTCATCGGTCAACGCTATTCATTATATACAGTTCCTGAAAATGTTTGTTATAAACTACCAAACACTGTATATATTTTAGAGAGTTTAAATACCACTCTTCCATTCAAGAAAATTTCAAATTTTATGGAAGTAAAATGATCTGATAACCCAATATGAAAGCTCTTAGAGTGAACAATTTGTGCAATACATAATTGTTTTTTGTCATTAACTCTTTGTTGTACTCTGGTCACATCATTTCACTTCCCCAAATATAGCCTTCTCAGGGTGAGATTTTTTGAAAGTTTTAGGCCGGTGTTAAGCACACAGGAGACACTGAGTTTTGCTTAGTCTTTCCTTATACATTTAACATAGACGTGTATATATATTTTTAATATTTGATGTCTGTTTATTTTTGGTGGATTCTAAAGTTGTCTTTTTTGCCTTATACTGGAAGGAAAGGAACAAAATAAATATAGCTACCCTTTCCTTTTGAACTGAAGTTGTGGATTCTGTTTATCTACCCTGCCATTCCTTACTCACACCTTGTTCATTCACGCTTTAGTATATTCTCTCATATTTATTCATAATGCATGCCTTCTGTCATCTTTGCCCTTTCAGACTGCTTAGTTAATCCCACCAAGTCTTCCCTTAATTTAAAGCCTACATATCTGTATCAGTGCTTTGCTTTCTGTTTGCTTGTAAAGTTTGTTTAGTTACACTTCATTGTGTTCCTCGTATCTTGACATAAAATTTTGACGTCTTTGTACCTCTGTGGTGTATGCCTGCTCTTGCTGACTAGCTGAAAAGCTGCCTGAGGACCATGTACGTTTTTTTTTTTTCTCCCTTCCTATACCTCACTGCATAGTGCTATACACCTAATAGAAGTTTAAAGATTTATTTCTAAATTGTGAAGATGGTTCTGTATCGTCTGATTTTAGATGGTTGCTACTACTAATGTGTGAATGCTGAGTCCCACTCAGAGAATTCAGCAGCCTTATTCAGCCCTCCAGCAACTTCTAGTTCACTATTATATTTTGTTTTGGGTCAGCTTTGTAATAAACACTAGGAATGGAATTTTTTTTTTAGGGCTGCACCCGCGGCATATGGAGGTTCCTAGGCTAGGGGTTGAATCGGAGCTGCAACTACTGGCCTACACCACACCCACAGCAATGCCAGATCCGAGCTGCGTCTGTGACCTATACCACAGCTCACGGCAACGCTGGATCCTTAAACCACTGAGCAAGGCCAGAGATCAAACCTGTGTCCTCATGGTTAATAGATTTGCTTTCCACTGAGCCACAACAGAAACTCTGGAATGGAATTCTTTAGCCAACAAAGTTATTTTATCCAGTGCTCTTAAATTAACATCTATGTACTCTAGTAAACTGGGATATGAAGGCCTATTCAAAATGGACTAATAATAGCAAAACATTCATGGCATTCAATATCTGTTGCTAAAAGTACACTATACACATAGTAAACTTAGTTTTTATGTTTTGGTCATAAAGCTGTTGATGTAAAATATGGACTATTAGAGTGACTTGTGCTATATTTTTATGGCCAGTTAACACTACATCTTAAATTTAGTACTTAAATTTTCATAAAATATTTCAAAAATATGTAATGTTTTCTTATCTGCTTTAAGGTTACTTAGAAATTAAAATAGCATATGTAGCCTGTATTTTATAAATGAACATTTTATGTTCCTTTGTAATGTTTATATAGAACATATACCACAAAGCACTTATTTCCTCTAAGAGAGACAGTTCTTTTAGGGAAAGTTAAAAATAGGAACAAGATGATTAAAGTCAGTTAAGTCACAAATACTTAATGAAGACCTTAATGGCAGCTTAAAGAAATACAACAGGTATGGGTAGAATAAGGAAGAATTACTTGGTGAAAGTAGGAGCTGAGTGCTAAATAAGCTTCAGTTAAGGAGTTGCCTGCATGCCTAGTTTTGCATCCAGAACCTAAAAAGAGTGCTTTTTTTGTCCCTAGAATGAATGAATAGGCTGGTCTCAGGTGTTTTTTTCAACTTATGTTTTATTAGGGTATAGTTGATTTACAGTGTTGAGTCAATTTCTGCTGCACAGCATAGTGACACAGTCATACATATATAGATATACATTCTTTTTCTCATATTATCTTCCATTATGGTCTGTCCCAAGGTGCTGGATATTTTCTTATACTATCCCCACTATCTTGGTCCCCAGTAGAAGATGCCCCATTGGAAACATAGCTTGTGTTTTAAATTTCTTTCAGCAGATTTAAACAGTAAGACTGGAAGCAAGTGGCATTAGTCTTTATGTATTTCAGACTTTGGTTGACTTTCTTTGCCTATTTTTTAAGTATTCAAAGTTACACCACTATGTACTCATGAGTTTTATGATACAATTCACTTGAAACCGGGACTGGGGAAAACGTGCATCATATTTGTACCAAGTATTTTAATGACTTGTTTCATGTTAATGAATGATACTTCTTTTTCCCAGGAAATGGCTTTGTAAACTCAAGAGCTTCTCCAAATTTGGTTGGAACTACTGGTGCAAATAGTTTAGGCAAAGTCATGCCTACAAAGTCTCCTCCTCCTCCAGGTGGTGGCAATCTTGGAATGAACAGTCGGAAACCAGATCTTCGCGTTGTCATCCCCCCTTCAAGCAAGGGCATGATGCCTCCACTGGTACGTTAAACCTTTCTTCAGCTTCATTCTTTAAAACATGTATTTTACACATACTGTATATTTTCTTTTGGAGTTTTCTGTACTTCCATAGATTGTAGCCCTTTTCCTAAAGAGTATTTCTATTTGAAATTAGCATTTGAAGAGACAAGTCCATCATAAATGCATAGAGATCAATTATCAAAAAATAGGAACTAAATCAGCTTAATGGTTATTTAAAATTTAAGCTAAATATGGAGAGGTTATTACGCTTAATTTTAACTTACCAGGCTGAAATCTTTGCTTAGAGATCTCATCATCAATCTGATAAATTAAACCTGACTTAAATATTTATTCTCTGTACTTTGCATACTTTTCTGTAATCTATTGCGTACTTTTCTGTGAAAGAAATACTGGATTGTCAGAAAATTCTACATAACCAAAGAGAACTATTATAGAATAGTGAAGAATGCATAAAAACTTGAATGAGTTGCTCTCTTAATAGTTTTGCTTTGTTTATTCCTTCTCAAATAACCTTCCCATTTAACTCTATAAAGAATACAGGTCTCCCCACCTCTGCCCTTAACAATGTCTTTATAGTTCCAGCTTCATTTGCTTTTGAATCCTGTTTTTATGAAAGAGATTATGTTTATCCCCCTTAGCCTTTTATAGAAAAGAAAATAGAATATATGTGCAGGTTTTAAAACCATTCTTATTTTAGCAACTGTTTGATTACTTACTGCCAACGTGGTGTGCCAAGGGGCTCTTTCTGCTCTGTAGCTACTGAACTTACCATTTGACTTTTTGCTAAGTGAAATTTAAGCTATCAGGCTTTAGACTATAATTCTATGTTTCTTTAATGCTTTGTAGATTCCCAGACAACTTTATATATACTGTATCATTTGATTTTTAAACTGTGATCTTAGCTAGGTAAAATGAGGCAACCGAGGGAAAGGCTAGTAGTTATCCAAAGTAACGCAAAAGAGAGCTAGAATCAAAACCCTTTAAGTTGAGAAATGGAGAAGTACTTTTCTATGTGGAGATATAAAAAAAACTGAAAACTGTTGGTCCCAGCGTCATACTGAAAAAAAATGTTGGACAAATAAGTTCATAGTTTTCCTTAAACACATTGTAGTGCTGAGATTTCAGGGCAACCACTGGCCCAGACTCTAGGGAGAGACAGATATTGCAGGCAGAGGACATTGGAGCACTGACTTACCTGAGTAAGGCCCAGATAAGAAGGGTTAAGCTCAGGAGTTTAGTGAATTGCTGGAGGCCTACTTTTCACTGGCAGGACTGCAAAACTCCTGGGACGGCAATAAAGGAGGGTCTTAAGCGCTCTTGCAGGCTTTTTCCCCATGAACCTCACTAGGTGTTCACAGAAAAAAGTTGGGTATGTGCTGAAAAAGTCTCCTCTTTGGTTTATAGCTAGGAATGGGGAAGAACAGTCACTGAGGTAAGGGCAGGAAGTGCTCCCTGGGTCCTTCCCCTTCCACTCCGATGTAATCAGTCTTAATCTGTGAGGACGTGAACAACATAAGCTGTCACCCTTAGGGCACTGATGAAATTCCACTGTGTCTGGGGAAATAGATAAAGGAAAACTGTCTCAACTCCTGCTAGAGCAGCAGGAACAATGTCAAGAGCCTGGCAGAATGACTGAGAAGCCTGTGGCCTGAGACACAGCACCCTTAAAAGGAGAAGGTTTAAAACTGAGAATGGAGCAGTCCTTGGGGGAAAACAGACAAACAGAACCCTCTAGCAAACCAGTCTTTCATTCCCCCCAGAGGGATTTGAGACCTGTGGTGGATACACTGAGGGTAGCCATAGTAACAGTGAAGCTCAAACCCAGCCCAGTTCCTAATTAAATTAACTCAAACTCTGCACTGAAGGCCTATCAGGAGGAAAGACCTATAGGTCTACAGGTCAGTAGGAATTACCCAAGCTGAAATTTAAAGAGAAGAATGAAAACAAAACAAAAAATGGAACAGAGCCTCCAAGAATTGTGGGGCCTTATCAGATGGCTTAACATGTTTGTAACTGGAATTCTGAAAGCGAAGAGAGAACAGAGAAGAAGAAATGTTTATAGAAATAACAAATACTAAGGGTAAATCCTGCAACCACCACAACCACACACACGCACACACGCATGCATGCATGCCCTCAGACTACTCAAAGCAAAAGACAAAGAAGAAAATCTTAAAGACAGAGAAAAGGAAGAGGTGAACATACAGAAGAATGAAGATAAGAATTTATATTGTACTTCTGTTCATAACCTATGCAAGCTACAAAACAGTGGAATAATGTAAAGTGCTGAAATTTAAAACAAACCCCTCTCAACCTAAAATTGTGTACCCAGCAAAAATATCTTTCAAAAACTAAAAAAATAAAAACTTTCTCAAACAAAAATCATGAAATTTATTTCCCACAACCATACTCTATAAGAGTTAAAAGAGGTCCTTTGGAAGAAGGAATTTGCTGCCAGAAAACCCTTGGGTCTGTAAAAGAAATATAAAGAAAAATGGGAATGGAATAAATGAGGGTAAAATAAAATTCATTTTTTCCTACATTTGATAAACTTTTATTTTGGAAAAGTTTTAAGTTTATACAAAGGTTGCAAAGATAGTACAAGAAGTTCCCATATGCTCCACACCCAATTTCTCCTGTTTTTAACATCTTAACATTAGTATGGTATATATATGTTACAACTAATGAATCACTATTGATACATTCTTATTAACTAAAGTCCAAACTTAACTAAGGTACCGTTAGATTTTAACCTCATGTCTTTTCAAACTTCTGGAATCCAGTCCAGTACACAACATGGCATTTTTGTTATCCTGTCTCTTTAGGCTCCTCTTGGCTGTGATAGTTTTTATAAGACTTTTCCTTGCTTTAATGATCCTGACAGTTGTGAGGAGTTTTGGTCAGATATGTTGTAAAATGTTCCTTAGTTGAGGTTTTCCTGATGTTTTTCTCTTCTCTCATGATTAGATTGGCATTATTGATTTGTGGGAGGAAGGGCATGGAAATAAAGTGCCATTTTCTTCATGATCTCATGGGTACATACTATCAACATGACTAACTGCTACTGATCACCTTTCAGTCACCTTGCTGGTAACTGTCCTCTTTGGAAGGAAGTCACTTTGTAAGGTCCACACCTAAGGAGTAGGGGGCAGAGTAGCTACATGAATTATTTAAATTTCTTCTGCACAGGTGACTTATCTGTTCTCTTATTTGTTTAATCATTTATTTATATTAACATGGACTCGTACATTTATTTTATACTTTGTGTAATAATAGTACTAAATTCTGTTAATGTGTGATTCTACCAATATTAGCTTATTCTGTTGCTCAGATTGTTCCAGCTTTAGCTACTGAGAACTATTTTAGTTGGTTCCTGTTCCCCTTTCAGGTACTTCATCCTTGTGGAGTTTTTTTGGGGGGAAAATGTAGGGGGGGCTGCTATTTTATTTTCTGGTTCCTGCAAAATGTTTTAGGCTCATCTTGTGTATTTTCTGCCCCAGTCCTAGTTTGGGCATATCTCCAAGGAAACTTGGTTCCTCTTATTGAGAATGGTATTAGAAAGCAAGATCTATGTGTTTTCCTACTTTTTCATCGTTCAAAAATATAGTTGGCTTTCTGAAGTAAGAATAGTGGCAATGAATTTTGTGTTTATAGTACATGCACAAATAAAATATATGATAACAAATGACGGGGAATATGATCTTATAGGTCTTTAAGCATGATGTGGTATATTTTTGAAGGTGAACTCTAATTGAAGATGTATATTGTAAACCCTAGTATAACTACAGAAAATGAATTTTAAAAAGGTATAAATAGTAAGTCAATAGAAGAGATAAAAATAGAAATATAAAGTATGCTCCAGGAGTTCCCGTCACGGCTCAGTGGTTAACGAAACTGACTAGTATCCATGAGAATGCAGGTTCAATCCCTCGCCTTGTTCAGTGGGTTAAGGATCCGGCATTACCGTGAGCTGTGGTGTAGGTCGCAGATACAGCTCAGATCTCATCTTGCTGTGGCTACAGCTCCAATTCAACCCCTAGTGAACTTCCACATGCTGTGGGTGCAGCCCTAAAAAGACACAAAAAAAAGAAGAAGAAGAAGAAGATAAAATATACTCCAATAGCCCAAAAAATGAGAGAAAAAGAATTGGAACAAATGAAATATAGCTAGCAAGATTGTAGATTTTAATCCAACCGTACAAGTAAATGTGCTCATAGACATCAGCTAAAAGACAAAATGTCAGATTGGTTAAATAAGGAAGATCATACTGTACATTCTAAGAACCCTACTTTAATATGAAAAGCATAGGTAAAAGGATAGAGGAAAATATACCATGCAGACATTAACAGAAAGAAAGCTGGTATACAGACAATGTAGACTTCACAGTAAGGAATATTATTAGAGGTAAAGAAGGACATTACATAGTCCATCTACCAAGAAGAATCTTTAATGTGTATGCACCTAAGAGCAGATCTTCAAAATCCATAAAGCAAAAACTGAGAGCCAAAAGGTGGAAGAGAAAAATCCACAATTGTAGTTGGAACCTTCAACACTCCTCTCTCAGTAACTGATAGAACAAGTAGGCAGAAAAATCAGGGCTCTGGGTGACCTGAGCAGTTTTCAACACACCTGACCTGAGAGATGTTTATAGAACGCAAGAAATTTCAGAGAATTGAAATCATACAGATTTTAGCCTCTAACTGTAATGAAATCAATAACAGAAAGACAACAGAAAAATCTCCATATATAGAAATTAAATAACATACTTTTGAAATAACTCATGGTTCAAAGAGGAATTTGAAAAAAAATGTGTATGTATATGTGCGTGTATATATATATATATGTGTGTGTGTGTGTGTGTATATATATATGTATGTATAAAACACATTTAAAATTTTGAAAAAAATACGCATATATATATATATATATATATATATATATATATATATATAAAACACATTGGGGAGTTCCTGCTGTGGTGCAGCAGAAATGAATCTCACTAGTATCCATGGGGATGTGGGTTTAGCCCTGGCTTCACTCAGTGGGTTAAGGCATTGCTGTGAGCTGTGGTGTAGGTCAGACATGGCTCGGATCCCATGTTGCTGTGGCTGTGGCATAGGCTGGCAGGTACAGCTCCGATTTGACCCTTAGCCTGGGAACCTCCATATGCCACAGGTGCAGCCCTAAAATGCAATAATAGATAATAATAATAATAATAAATTTAAAAAATTAAAAAAATAAAGCTTTGGAATTTGGGGGATCACTGAGTGGTGTTGAGAGAGGGGACATTCATAGTATTTAAATGTTTATATTAGAAAAGAGGAAGGTTCCAAGTCAGTAAGCTTTTATTTTAACAAACTAGAGAAAGAGGACTTAACCCAGAGCAGCCAGAAGAAAAGAAAGAATGAGTAGAAATTTAAATCAGAAAGAAATTTAAAGCAGAAAAACAGTAGAGAAAAACAGTCAAACCAAAGGCTAGTTTATTTTTAAAGATCAATAAAATTGCTAAATTTCTAGCCAAGATGACCAAGGAAAAAGAGAACACAAGTTAGCAGTATCAAGAATGAAGGAATTACATAACCCAAATGACTCTAAAAGATAATACTACAATTATTATACAAAGGATAATCTACAAACAAACAACATTATAGTTAAAAGGGGAGCAGGGGGAATATTACAAACAACTCTATTCTTTTTTTTTTTTTTTGTCTTTTTGCCTTTTTCCTAGGGCCACAGTCGCGGCATATGGAGGTTCCCAGGCTAGGGGTCTAATCGGAGTTGTAGCCGCCGGCCTATGCCAGAGCCACCGCAACGCGGGATCCGAGCCGTGTCTGCAACCTACACCACAGCTCACGGCAACACTGGATCCTTAACCCACTGCGCAAGGCCAGGGATCGAACCCGCAACCTCATGGTTCCTAGTCGGATTCATTTATCACTGAGCCACGACAGTAAGTCCAAACAACTCTATTCTAATACATTTGAAAGTTTAGATGATATGGACAAGTTCTCTGAAAGATACAAATTACCTAAGAATTACCAGACTCACCGAAGAAGAAATAATTAAGCTGAAGAGTAAATATCTATTAAAAAATTGAATTCCAGGAACTTCCCTTGTGATGCAGCTGGCTAAGGATGTGGTGGTGTCACTGCTGTGGCACAAGTTTGATCTTTGATCTGGGAGCTACCACATGGCATGGATGCAGCCAAAAAAAGGAGGAAATTGAATTCCAGTTTTAAAACCTTCCAAAAAAGAAAACCAGACTCAGATAGTTTGACTGGCAAATTCTAGGAAGCATTTAAGAAGAAATGGTATCAATTCTACATAATTTCTTTCAGAAAAAGCGACAAAGAGAGAATACCTCTCAACTGATTTATTAGGCTGCCATTACCTAATACAAACCAGAATATTCCATTACAAGAAAACTACAAGCCAATATCCCTCATAAACTCCAGGCATAAAGTGCTCAAGAAATATTAGTTTCTTAGTAAATGAATTCATTATTAGATTAAAATGGATAATATTTTAAGACCAAGTGGGGTTTCATTTCAGGAATACAAGGCTGATTCCAAATTTGAAAATTCATCAGTATAATTCACCATGTTAACAGAATTCAACTTTTATTCATAATAAAAATAACTTTAAACTACAGAGAAACTTTTTTAACCTAATGAAGATTATTTTCAGAAATTCTATAACTAATATACTTAAGGGGGAAACATTGTCTTTCAGTAAAATAATATTAGGAACCTGGCTTTATGTTTATTCTCACCACCCATATTTAACATTGTAATGAATGTCCTAGATGGAACAAAGCAGGAAAAATAAGTAAAATGCGTATGTGTTGGGAAGGAAGAAATTAAACTGTCTCTATTCACAGAAGATACAATATCTAGGTAGAAAAGCATGAAGAATCTATGTAGAGAAACAACTCCTGGGATCTGTCAGTGAGTTTATTAGCAAGGTTGTAGGGTACAAGGTCAATATACAAGTCAGTTGTATTCTTATACCAACAGTGAACAGTTGTAATGTGAAATGATTATTTTTTATTTTTTGCTTTTTAGGACCCTACCCACAGCATATGCAGGTTCCCAGGCTAAGGGTCCAATCTGAGCTATAGCTGTGGGCCTACGCCACAGCCACAGCAATGTCAGATCTGGGCTACATCTGAGACCTATGCCATAACGCACAGCAATACCAGATCCTTAAGTCTTGAGCAAGACCAGGGATCGAACCTGCAACCTCATGCTTCCTAGTCAGATTAGTTTCCACTGTGCCATGATGGTAACTCCAGAACGTGAAATTTTAAAGTCCCATTTAAATATTCAAAAATAAAAAAACATACCTACAGTTCTAACAAAATATATGCATGGTTTTTATGCTAAAACTATAAAATGTTGTTGAAAGAAACCAAAGACTGAAATGAATAAAAATGTCATATTAATGGGTCTGAAAACTCAATATTAAGATGTCACGTCTTCCTAAATTAGTCGATATATTAAACACAACCCCAGTTTAAATGACAGCAAGATTTTTTTGTAGCTGTCAATAAGCCAATTCTAAAATATGTATGGAGGAGTTCCCTGTGGTACAGTGGGATAAGAACTCAGCATTATCACTGCTGCGGGTACGGACAAAAAAAATATTTTTTTCAATTTTAAAAACACGTATGGCAGAGCAAAGAGCTATGAGCTACAATGGTCAAAACAATTTTCAAAGAGAACAAAATAGGAAGACTAACACTACCTGGTGTCGAGACCTACTGTATATAGCTATGTTAATAAATAATGTGTGGTACTGGCTAAAAGACGAATACATAGATCAAAGAACAAAACAGCCCAAAAAATAGACCCACACAAATATATTCAGGGTTTTTTTGTTTTGTTTTTTTGTGCAGAGGTATCAAGGCAGTTCAGAGGAGTAAGGATAGTCAGTAGAACCAATGATATTACAACAATTCAGCATCCATATGCAAAAACAGAACCTTGATGTATAATTCATACCTTATATAAAAATTAACTCAAAATGTATTAGAGACTCAAATGTAAAGCATAAAACTCTGAAACTTTTAGAAGAAAACATTGGAGAATTACAAAACCAAAATCATGATCTATAAAGAAAAAGATATATTGTTATTTATCAAAATACAAGTTTCACTCTGTGAAAGGCCCTGTTCAGAGTATAAAAAGAGAATCTGCAGATTAGGAGAAAGTATTTGCAAATCTCCTATCTAATAAAACACTTGTATCCAGAATGATAGAACTACATACTGGCTAAAATCTTTAGAAACTAACTAAAAATGCCAATTTCTGTTGGGGATGCAGAGCAAGAATAATCCTCATATATTCCTGCTTAGAATGCAAAATGGTACAGCCACTTTGGAAAACAGTTTGGCAGTGTCTTATGAAGTTAAATATAGACTTGTCATACAAACCTGCGACCTGCGACCTGCTCCTAGAGTATTTACTCATGTGAATAGAAAACCACGCTTATACAAAAAAAAAAATCCCTGTATTTTTCATAATCACCCAAAACTGAAAACCACCCAGACGTCTTTCCAGCAGATGAATGGGTATACACACTCTGGTACATCCATACAAAGGAATATTGCTCAGCAGTAAAAAGGAATGGGATGTTTATTCACCACAATGTAGATGAATCTTAAAAGAATTTTGTTAGTTGAAAGAAGCCAAATCCAAAAGACTATATGACTACATTTTATACTTCATTCTGGAAAATACAAAACAGAGAAGTGGTTTGCTGGAGTGGGGAGAGGAGTTAACTACAAAGGGGGAGTGGAAGTGAATTTTTGAAGGGATGGAACCATCCTGAGATACTGTGCTATTGGATGCATGAATCTCTGCTTTTGTTACAATCTACAAAACTGTACAAAGAGTGGTTTTTTTTCTACTATGTGCAGTTAAGATAATCAGCTAGATTCCAGGGGGACCTAAGATGGAATATAGAACATAATACATGAACGTAACTGTATTACAGATGAGTGACATAATGTCACCGAAGGGGCTGAGAAAGAAAGGAACTAGTTTAGATGACTTTGGAACCTGTTTTGACTGGATATTGTAAGGAGGGAGACCACAAAAAAATTATATGAAATAATGGTAAATTTGTTAAACACACACACCCTTAAACACGTAAGTGAATATGTTGTAGTTAAAGAAAGCCAGGTTTCTCAAAAAAAAAAAATCACAGTTAAGCAAGGTGGTAGGATGTGGAAGGGTAGAGTGAACCCAGTTTTTTTGGGTTGTAGTTGTAGGTTTCAGGATGGACTGATTTTTTTTTTTTAATAATAAATACACTTCGAACCAAAGGTGCCCGAGGATAAAGAAGTGCAAGTCAGAAGTCACAGAAACCAACCTCTCGGAAGAGTTTCCAGTGGCCAGAACTAGAACAATTTAAACCACAAAATTAATAACAATGTTTCTGGATTCTAATGCAAAGAATAAAAAAATGCTGATACTATTACTAAGTGTTTGAATAAATAAATAAAAGGAGAAGGAACAACTGCTCCTTAGAGAAGATTTCTAAATTTACGTTGAGTGCTGTACAGTAGAAAATTGACAGAACACTGTAAACCAACTATAATAGAAAAAATAAAAATCATTCTAAAAAATATGTGTGTCTAGAAAATGAGAGAAATAGGAAATTACTATTACAACACCATGGTGCAGCCCTTACAGGCAGGGTTAATGGATGAATGTAAAAGTTATAAAAAATTTAAGGAGAAATGGAATATTTGATAAATCTCATGATGTCTCTCCTCAAATAATCATTGATTACAAAAGGAAAAATAGTGATTTTATATTGGAGAATCCTGGAAGACATAACCTAAAGCAGAAGAGCAAGGTTAACGTCACTGGAAGTGGGAGGACATGTATCTGTTTTGTTGGGGGTTTTTTTGGCCACACCCGTGGCATATGCAAGTTCCTGGGCCAGGGATTGAACCTGTGCCACAGCTGTGACCTGAGCCCCTGCAGTGGCAATGCCACTCACTCACCCCCTTAGCCACAAGGGAACTCCATATGTCTGCTGATATGGTGTGCTAGAAGGATTATGTCACCTCTGTGGTCTTTTTCTAAGAATCCATGCTGTCTGCCTGTGAGAAAGTATCAGACCCAAACCAAAGGACCATCTACGAGATACCCGACCAGTACTCTTCCAAAATTGTCAAGGTCATGAAAAACCAGGAAAGCTGTGGGGACCTGACGACAAAAGGCATGTGAGATGCAGGATCTGCTCTTGGACCAGAAAAAAGACATTGGTGATAAGACCGGTGAAACCTAACCAAAGCCTGTAGCTTTGGTTACATCTGCATTGTTTCATAGGTCTTGAGAGCTGCATTGTGTTTCTTCAAGATGTTAACACTCTGGGAAACTTGGCAAGGTTGTGACGATGTGCTCTCCAAGTCAAATTATTTCAGAATACAGAGTTAAAAATACACACACATATATAACAAATATACCCCCCCAAAAAAGGCTGATAAAAAATGGCACTTAGGATAGTCTTCTGGTTCTTCTTTCAGGACCTGAATGTGGAATACCTGCCACTGTCTTTCAGAAATAAAAACTACAGGAACTTTATCATTTAAGGAACAAAATATGTTGATAAGAATTACTAATATACTGCAAAATTTAAGGATAAACTACAAGTTTGACATTAGCACTTGTCAGTTTTCTCAGTCTTTTTATAAGACATCATGAAGCATCATTGTGGAATTTTTTTAATTTGCCATAGAAACTGGTTCCACCCTTATCCCTATAGGTTAACGTGAAAACTGTATAGACCCCCATAGTATTTTTATGTCTTTTGTATAGGTGAAGATGGGTAAAGATATCTATTAACAAAAGAGGTGAGGAGCAGTTTGCGCGTATTTGAAATAGCAGTTGTAAGCCAGGTAGTTGTTTTTCAGAGTAAATAATGAGCCTTCCTCCTATTTTACACAATTGTCTGCAGATAAATCTGCTTTCAGTCTGGGACTTGTATCAGTGATGCTTATCAAGACACCTTTCACGGATTGACAAAGAAGCTTGACTTATTCAAGTAAAATAAGAAAACTAATTATTTCTAGCATATTAATATTTTCTAGATGCGTATGAAAAAAGGAGCAAATGTTTCATTCATCTCTTTTCTGTATGTGATTTTTCAGTTCATTTCTTCTCCAGTCTCATTTTCTTCATATATGTGGTCTTTCTCCATCGAAATTATTGTATTCATTTGAAAATTATATTTGAAAATGATAAATATTACAAATTTGTATTATTTTAAACCATTACATTAAGCAACGAATGTTTGAATTTTTGTTTCGTAAACACCATGCTAGCTATTGTGGGAAATAAGAAAACAAGATAATTTCTGCCCACTAAGGAGTACAGAATCTAGGATGAGATAAATGGACGTGTGTGATCAGGTAGGGGGGGATGGGAGGATTAAAATGTAAGTGCAGACTTAGTATTCTCGAGATTCCAAATAGAAACTAGTATCATGATTAGGAAATCCATCTATGTATTGTCACAGTAGCAGGGCCAGCGTGCAGGCGAGGCCAGCGTAAGAACAGACCAAGTAGGAGTGTCTATAAATCCTGGCCCTGGGAACCTAAAATCTTTTCAGTCTTTTTAAGTCAACTGCAGATACAGAGACAACGAATAATTTTTATTTGTACTCATGCATTTAATCATTTTTTTAGACTTCCAAACAACTGTTAGTGTCCAGATAACATGTTTTTCTAAAGCAGTATTTTATTTTTAAGTACCAACAATCTTAGTTTTAACTCTCTTATCCTTCTTATGTGCTGAGTGCAGTCGGAGGAAGAGGAATTGGAGTTGGTGAGTGTGGGTTTCTGCTTAAAGGGAGTTGTTGCAAAAGATGTAGAAAGTACTAATTCTTTTCAGTCTTTTTTTCTAACTAATGTTCCCTTTGTTACAGATTTTTTTTTTCCTTGTTATTAAGTACTGTCCAAACATTTTGAATAACTAAACCAACCTGCTGGTACTGCAGAGTCTGATTTTTCTATTTATAATTATATATCTTCATCCATTTTATTTCTTAGAGGGAACTTTGTATAGAGCCTTTATAAACAATAGCTGTCAATGATCACAAGACACATTAAAGAATTTTTTTAAGATATAAAATACCTTATATAGTTCCCCAAATTATTAACATATTTTTAGAAAATGACTTCACCCTCACAGTTCCTCAGATTGTAACACACTGTCTTGTGTTGTTTCTCTTTCTTTCAAAAAGATTACATCATTTTTGGTGAGGTCACCTTTTTCACAGAGTTAGAATTATTTCATCCTGCATGAGATGATCTGAACCACAAGGGGGTTCCCTGTTTACCAAAACGAATGTCTTTAATTGAACATACACAAACTTACTTTTTTTCTATCAGAAGATATTCTGTTCTTAAAAGTAGCAACTACCTTTTTTTCCAAAACAATTTCTATTGGCTTTTCTTCATGAAAATAAATTTGATTAAAAGTAACTTTCAGTTGATCTATGTCTTTGGGAATTAAAACCCAAACTTCACAGAACTGATCTTCTGATTTCAAAGTCAGCTGCTAAATAGATGACTTTAAGGGGGAATAAAAACTTGAAAATGTTTAGTTTTTAGCATGGACAGGGGTTCAGAGTGCATGAAAGCATGGGGGAAAGGCATCTGTTGGTTTTATTTATATTATTACATATTATGCATGCTGGTGTGTTTTGCACAGTTTGTTTCTTTTCAACAAATTTAAGGTTGTCTGTGCTCTGTCCTTAAAATGAGAGATGGTTTTTTAACTTTGTGATCACTCTCACAGTTTTGGATGTGGTTTTATATTAGTTAACTAAAATATACTAGCTAGCTGTCATTGTGGTACTGGATTATATATCATGTTCAGAATTTGAATATCTTTGGGGGAAATACTTAATGATACAGCAATGACTAACAAATGGAAGTTTCTAGTTCAATATAAAATCATTTGTCTTAGATTAAACCTCACTGTTTATACCCTTAAGTTATCATGAATACTTCCTTGTGAACTTGTAATTATCTAGCAGTATGTTGCCCTCTAGTGGCTCTGGAAATCAGTGGCCTTGAGATTAGGAGCTGTGATGGGTAGAACCAATATATTGGAGTCTCAGTGTTACACACACACACACACACACACACACCACCACCACCACCACCACCACCCTGTCTTGAGGTCACACCAGGAGATTTCTGTGGAGAAGTAATTGTGTGGATAGAGCCAGGCCAAACTATATCATACTGTATTTTTCAGATAGTATTTGACTCTTGAAGTTTCAGTGACCAAATCTGTGAGAACAAATTAAGTCCAAATTAGATATCTGTTTCATAAATTCATTAAAATTTTTACCTTGATGCTGAGACTGAAATATATTCCCGGTTGTCATATGTTGACTTTACACATTCCTTAAAGTCTGCCCTCAATTACAGAATCTCAAAGATAAGTTTTTAAGCATTTAAAAACTATAAAGTCTAGCAATCATAAGAATAAACATTTGTAAGTAAGAAACAAATATATGGCCAAAAACTATGAACAGCCCTTCATATTCTCTAAAACTTAAGCTAATTCAGACTCTAAAACTTAATCAATTTAAAATACAGAGCTTTATGTATCAGAACCAAGATACAATCTGATTTCAGCGAGTCATTCAAATTAGCTAGAACTCTTAAAATATAATCATGGATGTCTCTGACCCAAAACTAGTAAGGACAGGTGCCCTGGAGCCTACACTAAAGACTCGCTTAGGGCCTGGCCACAGAAATTCCTCTAGAAGTCTCTCAATTCTAGGACAACTTTACTTTATGACAGCTGTGGATCAGAAGGAATAAATAAATGTATCCTTTTTTTTAGCCAGTTATGTAGGAATTTGGGGCCAGAGGGTTTCTTAGTACAATAATTTAAGAATACTATCTTATATTTCTGTCTTTCTTCAGTTATCAAAGCACTTCCTGATATCACCTTACTAGGTTACCTTACCTTAACAGTAGTAGTACGAGTCAGGCAGCACAGTGATCACTATCCTCCCTACCCCGCAAACGAAGTTTTGGAGAGGTTAAATGATTTTCCCAGTGCTTAGGAACTAGTGGGTTGGGACAGAAACCAGCATAACCACATACGGAATGGTCGGTCTTTCCAGAATCCTCTGACAAGATTGGAAGAAAATACAAACTGAAAAGAAATAAACTGAGATCTGGATCCTGATTGAATGATCAGTGTTCAAATACCTAGATCTGCTACTCTGTCATAGAACTACTCATAGGGAATGGTGACCACCTTAAGCTGACTTGATTAGTTAATACTTGTTTTTTTTTTCATTCCCTCTGTAGATGGGGTACTATGTAGGTGCTGTCGGGCAGCAAGCATTTAATATTGTTCCATCCACAGCCCTATCAGAGCTTCTCCTTTCTTAAAACAGGAGATTGTGAAGGAAAGGGATACATGTCTGAATCTGTTGTTAAAAAACAGGTTGTGGTGGATGATGTTGAGGATGAGGGAGGCTGTGCCTGTGTGGGGGCAGGAAGTAAGTGGGAAATCTCTGTACCATCCCCTCAGTGTTGCTGTGACCCTTAAACTGCACTTTAGAACAGATTTGTGGCTGCCAAGGGGGAGGAGCAAAGGTTTGGGAGTTTGGGATTAGCAGAGTCAAACTATTATATAGAGGATGGATAAACAACAAGATTCTACTGTATAGCACAAGGAACTATATTTAATATCCTGTGATAAACCATAATGAAAAAATATATATGTGTAAAACCAAATCACTTTGCTATATACAGCAGAAACTAAAACATTGTAAATCAACTATACTTCAATAACATTTTAAAAACTAAAACAAAAATAAAATATCCTTCTACTTAAAACTGCTCTTTAAAAATGTTTATAGGCAAAAAAAAAAAAAAAAATGTTTATAGGGAGTTCCCTTCGTGGCTCAGTGGTTAACGAATCCGACTAAGAACCATGAGGTTGCGGGTTCCATCTCTGGCCTTGTTCAGTGGGTTAAGGATCCGGCGTTGCCGTGAGCTGTGGTGTAGGTTGCAGATGTGGCTCGGATCCCTGGTTGCTGTGGCTGTGGCGAAGGCCGGCGGCTACAGCTCCCGTTAGACCCCTAGCCTGGGAACCTCCATATGCCGCGGGTGCGGCTCTAGATAAGGCAAAAAGAGAAAAAAAAAGTTCATAATAAATACATACATACCTATACATATATACATACATATATGTGTGTGTCAGCTGTAGGATCACAAGGAAGGAAATAGGAATACAAGCCACACTTCAGTGAATCATGACTTAAAACCATGTTAATACATAAATGGTGCAGATAAAAAGTTTTGATCCTTATAATCTCTTGGACTTATCACCTCCATGTATACAAATGGCTTGGTACCTCTGGGTATTTAAAATCCACATCTACTTTATTTCAGATTACTGAGATCTTTATAGCAGCATCAGGTCCACCCCCTAATGCAAGTTTCTTTCTTAAGGATGTATCTCAGACATCAATAAACTCTATGAAAAATATTATAGGGGAAAATGAAAAATAATGTAAAATATGTCCCTTAAAATTAAATATTTAGTTATTCCCATTAGTATTTTTAGGGTTTTCATATCATCGTTGCTTTAGGAAATAATGACATTCACATCATAAAACTGTGAAAAATGTCACTTTTAAATTGAATGTTATTTTGAAAATATTAAGTTTGCATATAAATACAGAATAGCACTTTTACTTTTTTCTGCTCTCTCACAGAATACCCAGAGGATTAGCAGTTCTCAAGCCCCTCAGCCCCTAGCTACCCCAGTGGTGTCTGTGACGACCCCAAGTCTGCCTCAGCAGGGGCTGGTGTACTCAGCAATGCCAACCGCCTACAACACCGGTAAGCCTGTTCTGTTACCTTTTGTTGGTTTTATTTCTTTATTTTTGCTCCACATATGCTTTTGTGTTTTTTTTTAAAGTGTGTTTATTGAAATGAATTATTTCCAGTTTCCTAGATTCACATTTACATGTTTAAAAGAAAATGCTAGTCTTAAAAAAAAGTACACATTGATAGTAGAAAGATTTCCAAGTGTGAACTTTTACTTACCCCTCACAAAGAAAAACTAGCTATTAGTAAAATTATGGCGAGCAGCAAACCAAGGAAAACACTCGACATTTTCTATGCAGTTCTCATCACGCAGCATCTCACTCTTCCAGGCCTGTGAAATAAGGTATTTCTATACGTTGTTGTGTTAGTCTACTTTGGGAAAGACTGAATCCCTTTGGACCTGAGGACACGGGAGGTGGCATCTGGGTGGTTAGGCCAGCGGGTAGTGGTTTCTTCCATGTGACAACCCACTTAGCCTCTGTTGTTTGTGCCTGAGGGGCAAGACCAGGAGCTTTTTTGTTTCTCCTCAGAGTCAGTCACTCCTCACCTCCTAGAGGAGCTTTTTACTCATTCATGTTTATTTAGAGATTTCATCCCCAGATATCCTATTTGGAGGGTAAATTAGGCAAATTTAAGAATGCTGCAGTGATTGGAGGGGTGCTTGTAACCATGCAGGCTGTACAGATATCCCAGTGTGGGCAGGTTTTGTTTAGATTTGCCATTCTTGAGTGCAGAAGGCACCTGTGGCTTCACTATCTCACCAGCTGAGCCAAACACCTGAGCCTCAAAAGAAGGAAAGACAGAAACAGTTAAAAATACCTTGCTAGTTTTTCAGAGAGGACAGTGCAGGGAATTTATTTTCTTTTGCGATTATAATAAGTAGACTAATAGAAATCATGTAATTTTAGACTCCAGGGTAAATGCTTTCCACTGCTCTCGGGAGCTCCCTGAGGGGTACAAAGCCAGCAATCCATTTGATTGCTGCTGCAATCCCAAGTCCATTCTTTTAAAGCAGAAACAAGTTTAAAAGGTTCTGTTGAGAAAGCCTCTTAGGAAATGTGTACTACCTTTACCAACAATCAATATGAGAAAAAAAAAAGTCTAAAGTAAAGCCAGGGATTATGCCTTCATAGAAATTGTCCTGATCACCGGCTATATGAGCGATGCTATTCTAAGGACAACCTTCTCTCCCACATTTATTCTAGAAAAGGAGGCAGGACACACCTAAGTTGGTAAACGTGGAAGGGAAGTCCTGAGTAGTTGAGGTGGCCAGCTCAAACTCTGATTCCAAGAAGGCGGGAAAGAGAGAAATCTCTGAGCTGGAGTATTCAGGGGAGTGCTGGTTGAGAAGATGGGGCTTGAGCTTGGGTGTCAAGGTTAGATTACAGTTTACTGAGCGTTTCATGACAGGCTCTTCAATATGGAACTTAGATACTCCACTGTATTTGTTTTTAGAAATGCCATTAGATTAGAAAGAGTTCATTTATTAAAAGTCCTGAAGGGGGAGTTCCCGTCGTGGCGCAGTGGTTAACGAATCCGACTAGGAACCATGAGGTTGCGGGTTCGATCCCTGGCCTTGCTCAGTGGGTTAACGATCCGGCGTTGCCGTGAGCTGTGGTGTAGGTTGCAGACGCGGCTCGGATCCTGCATTGCTGTGGCTGCAGCGCAGGCCAGTGGCCACAGCTCCGATTAGACCCCTAGCCTGGGAACCTCCACATGCCACGGGTGCGGCCATAAAATGACAAAAGGCAAAAAAAAAAAAAAAAAAGTCCTGAAGGAATTACCAAAACATAAATTAGAAGTCAGATTCTCTCAAAACTGTCCATCACTTGGCATCAGTCTCATTCCTTCTTTAACTACTGAGTCTTTGCTCTCTCTCAGAGCACCTATTCTCTTTAATGTTACCACATATCTTAACATATTTATCTATCCTTTTAAAACAAGCATCCATGTGTGTCTTTTGTCAGTATAGCAGCTGCCTTTCTGTACATTGTTAGAGTCAAGCACATGCCAGTCAGTAAAGGGATGAATAAGTGAGCAACTCTTCAAAAAGAACAATAGTTCCCTGTGGAGGAACCATACACACACTTCCTCATGCCCATCAGTAAAAACACTGCCAGCTTCTCAGACTTACTCATGGATCCATTCAGCACATGTTTATTGAACTCATATGGTGTGCCAGGCTCTGGGAATACAAGAGTGCATAGTTAACATGGAATGTGGGATTTATCAAAGGAGAAAGACACAAGACAAACAGCTCTAGGAATAATTTATTACAGTCATGTTAGGGCTACATTGAAGCTTCAACCTGAAGGCATGTGTGTGACTCAGCCGGGCACAGTAGGGGGAGTTCCAGGAGGAGGGAACACTGTGCACAAAGGTCGGGAGGCAGCAGGAGCATGGCTGGAGGGACGGGATGGTCATAGAGTTGAAACTACAGCGGTAAGTAGGGATGCACAGACCTTGTTGAGGATGGTGGACATGTTCTTGAGGGCACTGGGAAGCCATAGAAAGGTTTAAAGCAGAGAGGTATCATGACCATATTTGTTTTTTAAGCTCACTTGGCTACAGTATGTAGAGGGGCAAAATTGAATTCAAGGACACCACACAAGAGACTACTGTGATGGTCCACATAATGGATATTGATAGCTTGAACTAGGGCGTAGCGGTAGAGATGGTGAAACTGGGGCAGGCTTTGAGAGTCAGTAGTAGAATTGACCAGACTTGGTGGCTGGTGGTGGAAGTGAGAGAAGCGTTTCAAGGATAACACCCACAGGTTTCTGGCATGAACAGTTTGGTGAAAGGTGGTGCCATTTACCAAAGAGAAGCAGGTTTGAAGGAAATGATGAGTCCACTTGGGGTCATGTCAAATTTAAGGTGTTTGGAGAGGCATCCAAGTAGATACATCAAGAAGGTAGTGGGAAAGGCACTGTGGAAAGCACAGAGTGAGGGAAGCCCCCCCCCCCAACTCCAGCTTTTCTGGGGATGGATGAGGCAGTCTTAGAGAACACTGAATGAGGAAAATATAGAGTTGGAACAGAATTCTAAGCACTAGCTATGCTGTTTCAACTCAGTTTCTTTTTTAAAAAAGCTGATTCACAAAGGAGACCAATTTCTTTAAACACCTCTCTTGAGACAAGAAAAAGAAGTTAAAAGTAGAAGAGTTTTTACCACCTCTCTTTAGAACTAAATGGAAAAGACAAGTGTGAATGATGAACTGAAATAACTATGTGTGAATGAAAACTAATATCCTAAGTTACAGTCAAAGTGATTATGACTGAAGTATGTGAAATGAGCTATATTGTACTCTCGTAACACAAGAGTTTTCCCATGAACTTGAAATTACTTTCCATGCAGTCGGAGATCCTTGACAGTTCCTGAACTTTGAACAAATGCAATTAGTTATTTGTGTGATAATGGATAGACTGTCCATGTCACTAAGGTTGACCTCTATGAGAAGGGGAACTGTGTCTGTCCTGTTCTCCCTGTACTTCAAGAATATGAGATTTGCTGATCTAGATGCAGTCAGGGTGAGCTGGAGTGTTTGTTTCTCTTTGTTCAGGAGGGAAGTGGTGAGCATACTTACTTAAAATAACAATTATATAGGAACATCCTTTTTTTCCATTGCCTAATGAATTTTATTACAATTATAGGTGTACAAAAATCATCACAACTCAATTTGCTAGCATTTGCATCCCAAACACTCAGTGCAAGCCCCCACCCCCCAGATTGTCTTATTTGAAAAACCAAAGGTTTTCCAAAGTCTGTGAGTCATTGTTTGTTCTGCAAAAAAGCTCATTGTCTTTTTAGTTTCCACATGTAAGCGGTAGCATTGGGTGTTGCTGTCTAATTGTGTGACTGATTTCTCTTCGCATGATAATTTCTAGGTCCATCCATGTTGCTATAAATGTTGTTATTTTGTTCCTCTTAATGGCTGAGTAATACTCCATTGTGTATATGTACCAGATCTTCCCTATCCACTGCTCTGACGATGGGCAGTTGGGTTGTTTCCATGACCTGGCTATTGCATAGAGTGCTGCAATGAACACAGGAATACATGTGTCTTTTTGAGTCATGGTTTCCTCTGGATAGATGCCCAGGAGTGGGATTGCTGGATCAAATGGTAATTCTATTTTGAGTTTTCTGAGGAATCTCCATACTGTTTTCCACAGTGGTTACACCAATTTGCATTCCCACTAACAGTGTAATAGGGATCCTTTTTCTCCACACCCTCTCCAACACTTCTGTTCATAGACTTTTTGATGATGGCCATTCTGGCTAGTGTAAGGTGGTGCCTCATAGTGGTTTTGATTTGCATTTCTCTAATGAGCGATGTTGAACATCTTTTCATGTGTTTCTTTGCCATCTGTATGTCTTCTTTGGAGAATTGTCTGCCTAGATCCTCCGCCCAATTTTTGATGGGGTTGTTTGTTTTTTTTTGGTATTGAGCTGTAGGAGGTGTTTGTAAATTTTGGAGATTAATCCCTTGTCAGTCGATTCATTTGCCAAGTATTTGCTCCCATTCTGCGGGTTGTCTTTTCGTTTTGTTTAGGGTTTCCTTTGCTGTGCAGAAACTTTGAAGTTTGATTAAGTCCCATTTGTTTATTTCTCTTTTTATTGTCCTTACTCTGACACATGGATCTGAGAAGATGTTGCTATCATTTATGTCAGAGAGTGTTTGGCCTATATTTTCCTCTAAGAGATAGTATATGGTCTTATATCTAGATCTTTAATCCATTTTGAATTTTTGTGCATGGTGTTAGGAAGTGTTCATTTCATTTTTTTACATGCAGTTGTCCAGTTTTCCCAACACCACTTATTGAAGAGGCTGTCTTTTGTCCAATGTATATTCTTGCCTCCTTTGTCATAGATTAGTTGACTGTAGCTGGGTGGATTTAATTCTGGGCTTTCTATCCTATTCCACTGATCTATCTTTCTGTCTTTGTGTGAGTACCATATGGTTTTGATGACTGTAGCTTTGTAGCTTTGTAGTAGAGTCTGAAGTCAGGGAGCCTGATTCCTCCAGCTCCATTTTTCTTTTTCAGGATGTCTTTGGCTATTCTGAGTTTTTTGTGTTCCAAACAAACTTTAAAATATTTTGTTCTCGCTCTGTGAAAAATATCCTTGGCAATTTGATAGGGATTGCATTGAATCTGTCTATTGCCTTGGGTAGTATAGTCATTTTGGTAATATTGACTCTTGCAATCCAAGAGCATGGTATGTCTTTCCATCTGTTCATGTCATCCTTGATTTCTTTCATCAGCGTCTTATAATATTCAGAGTACAGGTCTTTTGTCTCTTTAGGCGGGTTTATTCCTAATTTCTCTTTCTGATCTTTCATTGTTAGGATATAGAAACGCAGTTGATTTCTGTGTATTAATTTTGCATCCTGCGACTTTGCCAAATTCATTGATGAGCTCTAACAGTTTTCTGGTAGTCTTTAGGATTCTCTAGGTATAGTATCATGTCATCTGAAAATAATGATAGTTTGACGTCTTCCTTTCCAATATGGATTCCTTTCATTTCTTTTGCTTCTCTGATTGCTGTGGCTAGGACTTCCAAAACTATGTTGAATAGCACTGGCGAGAGTGGACATCCCTGTCTTGTTCCTGATCTCAGTGGGAATTCTTTCAGCTTTTCACCATTGAGAATGATGTTAGCTCTGGGTTTGTCATAGATGGCCTTGATTATGTTGAGGTAGGTTCCCCCTATGCCAACTTTCTGAAGGGTTTTTATCAGAAATGGGTGTTGGATTTTGTCAAAGGCTTTTTTCGCATCTATAGAGAGGATCTTCTGTTTGTTAATGTGGTATATCACACTGATTGATTTGCAGATATTGAAGAATCCTTGCATCCCTGGGATAAATCCCACTTGATCATGATGTACAATCCTTTTAATGTATTGTTGGATTCGGTTGGTTGGCTAGTATTTTGTTGAGAATTTTTGCATCTATGTTCATCAGTGAGAATGGCCTGTAATTTTCCTTTTTTGTAGTATCTTTGTCTGGTTTTGGTATCAGGGTGATGGTTGCCTCATAGAATGAGTTTGGGAGTGTCTCTTCCTCTGCAATTTTCTGGAAGCATTTCAGAAGGATAGGCATTAGCTCTTCTCTAAATGTTTGATAGATTCACCTGTGAAGCCATCTGGTCCTGGACTTGTTTGTTGGAAGTTTTTTAATCAGTTTCAGAACTTGTGATTGGTCTATTCATATCTTCTATTTCATCTTGGTTTAGTCTTGGAAGATTGTACTTTTCTAAGAATTTGTCCATTTCTTCTAGGTTGTCCATTTTATTGCCATATAGTTGCACATAGTAGTCTCTTATGATCCTTTGATGATTCTGTGATGTCCTTTGTTACTTCTTTTTCATTTCTAATTTTATTGATTTGTGTCCTCTTTTTTTCTTGATAAGTCTGGCTAAGGGTTTATCAATTTTGTTGATCTTTTCAAAGAGCCAGCTTTTAGTTTCATTGATCTTGTCTATGGTTTTCCTTGTTTCTGTTTCATTGATTTCTGCTCTGATCTTTATGATTTCTTCTACTAACTTTAGGTCTTGTCTGTTCTTCCCTCTCTAGCTGCTTTAGATATAAAGTTAGGTTGATTATTTGAGCTTTTTCTTGTTTGCTGAGGTAGGCTTGTATTGCTATAAGCTTCCCTCTTAGAACTGCTTTTGCTGCATCCCAGAGGTTTTGGAGTGTCCTATCTTTGTTGTCATTTGCTTCTAGGTGTTTTTTAATTTCCTCTTTGATTTAGGAACATCCTTTATTGATGGCATTTTTATTCTATTTACAAGTCTGGAAAAAGCATCTCAATTTTTTGTGAAATAATAAACACTTAGTACAAAACTGTAAATATTCAGTATAAAATTGAAACCTTTTTTATTGAAATAATCCTATACAACTGATTATAGCTAGGTCCTCCCAAAAGAAAATTTTTGTGGGTTTTAGATCCATGGTGTGTTGTTTTATATTATGCAGTACCTGGCTTCTCTCAACCTAAAAAAACTTTTGAAGTGACTATTTGAAACAGATTTTTCATTGTTCTTTTATTATACACATTAGCAACATTTCCTTCTTTTTTAGATTACTCGCTGACTAGTGCGGACCTGTCGGCCCTGCAGGGCTTCAACTCCCCAGGAATGCTGTCTCTGGGACAGGTGTCAGCCTGGCAGCAGCACCATTTAGGACAAGCAGCCCTCAGCTCTCTTGTGTGAGTAACTAACTAGAAATTTTCCCTAAATTTCTACTCCCAGCCTGCGCTCTTTTTCTGTTGGTTAAAATCTTTTGCTCTGTTGACTTTCATATGAATATCCTACAGTGATTCTTTTTTAGGCAGTACAAGTGTTTGGAGAAAGTATTTTCTTTCCTGGCTCTAGATAATAGCTTGGGTACTGAGCAAACCATGCATTCCTTGAAGAAATTCAGGCAGCAAGGCTTCTCTGATACAGACACACTGAGGCAGAGACTCAGTTCATCTCTAAGGAGATGCCAAGGCACAGATGTCACCCAAATGCACCCCTTCTGCCCACTGACCAGTGTTCAAGCCACCTACCCCTCCTCTTGCTTCCAAACCCGTGTCTCATCCACTGTTTGAAGAATGGCAGCCAGAAGGTATCCGGGCCTCCCTACCGCCCTTCTAGTCTGTTGCTTTGGTTAATAGCGACAGACAAAGGGAGTGAGATGAGCTGTACCTTGGCGCTCTCTCTGGATTGTAGCAGAGCAGTGGTAGGGTGGGCATCTTAGGTGCAAGTCAGGCTGTGTGGGATTTGTGTGGTTGATCCCAGTCCGCTGCAGATACTACCTCGCCAGGAAGGTTTCACAAAAGAGAATGTTCCTTACGGGCAGCGTGTGGGGATATAACTGAAAAGTGTTTAGAGTGCTGCCCAGGTGGGACCAGACCTCAGTAGCAGAAAGAGGGAATGGCAGGGCCATGGAACAGATGGAGGAGAACATCCCAGAAGAGGGACAGCATAGCGGGCCCTGCGGGCCTCCTTAAGAGGCTCGCCCCTGCTCAGGACACTGGGGACCAGGCCTCTGAGCCTTTTGCCCTGAAAGTCCCCAGAGAGCCTCCCTGCATCTTAGCAGTAGTCTTCTTGGGAACTATGTAATAGAAAGAGGTGCGGAGGATCTGAGGGAAGTCTCACATGGGTGTTTGGCCCTAGGGCCTGTGCAGAACATCCTACAAAAGCACAAAATGCTGCTGCAAAAGCCAATGGAAATGGCTTGGCGCTCAGATGGTGGTGTAGGGGGCGCCCGTGCAGCCCTTACCGGGTCCCACCCTGAGCAAGTTCCTTAGCCTTCCTGAGTTTCCCTCCCCATCTGGAGAATAGGGTTACACGCCTGACCTCTGGGAGCTGCTGTGAGACTAGATGAGATGTGACACAGAGCCAGAGCAGAGGAGAAACTGAGGAAGAGGAGGCAGAGTTCAGGTGGCCCTGTTGGTCTTCTGCCATGCATTAGTCACTGTCTCAACTACAAAAGTACTGAGACTGTGGGCAGTAGGACCAGCCACTAAAAGTCTCAACTGCTTTTTTTTCCTCCCAGAGAGACATGATTTCTTTCTGAACACTTGCATTGCAAGAAACACCAAATCTGGTCTCAGGGAAGGAATTCTAACAGTATTTCAGACCGTAGACTCCCGTCAGGCAGGCGCTATCTGTAACACTCCACAAATGCAGCAGCACTCACAAACCATCTAACATCTCTTTTTTTTCCCTTCAGTGCTGGAGGGCAGTTATCTCAGGGTTCGAATTTATCCATTAATACCAACCAAAACATCAACATTAAGTCAGAACCAATTTCACCTCCCCGGGATCGAATGACCCCATCAGGCTTCCAGCAGCAGCAGCCGCCGCCGCCATCACAGGCCCCCCAGCCTCAGCCCCCGCAGCCCCCACCGCAGCCCCAGCCCCGGCAGGAAATGGGCCGCTCCCCTGTGGACAGTCTGAGCAGCTCAAGCAGCTCCTATGATGGCAGCGACCGGGAGGATCCACGGGGTGACTTCCATTCTCCAGTTGTGCTTGGCCGACCCCCAAACACTGAGGACCGAGAAAGCCCTTCAGTAAAGCGGATGAGGATGGACGCATGGGTGACCTAAGGCTTCCAGGCTGGTGTTTCTATTTTGTGTTACTGCGGTGAACTGCCCTACATATCTAAATTGGTAAATAAGGACATGAGTTAAATATATTTATATGTACATACATACATATATATCCCTTTACATATATATGTATGTGGGTGTGAGTGTGTGTATGTGTGGGTGTGTGTTGCATACACAGAATCAGGCACTTACCTGCAAACTCTTGTAGATGTGCAGACGTGCGTCCCATGGCAAACAGAGCACCCTGTAGGCAGAGTCTAGCCTGGCACTTCCTTGGACTACTTGTTTCATAAGATAACCAGTTTTTGCAGAGAAACATGTACCCATATATGTAATTCTCCCACACTAGCTTGCAGAAACCTAGAGGGCCCCTACTTGTTTTATTTAACTGTGCGGTGACTGTAGTTACTTAAGAAAAATGCTTTGTTAGACAGAGCAGTAGAAAAGCAGGAACCAAGAAAGCAATACTGTACATAAAATGTCGTTTATATTAATTACCCAACCTGGCATGGGTCTCTATTGCAAAGAGGTGCATGGGAAAGGGCTGTTGATATTAAAAAACAAAAAACAAAACAAAAAAGCCCCACACATAACTGTTTTGCACGTGCAAAAATGTATTGGGTCAAAGAAGTGATCTTTAGCTAATAAAAGAGAGAATAGAAAACACGCATGAGATATTCAGAAAATACTAGCCTAGAAATATAGAGCATTAACAGTAAATTAATATATTAAGTTATAATTGGAATATGTCAGAAGTTTCTTTTTACATTCATATCATAAAAATGAAAGAAACTGATTTTAGCTCATGTATATTTTATATGAAAGAATACACCCTTATGAATTGATAACTATATATAAAATTATATTCACTACTTTTGAACACATTCTGCTATGAATTATTTATATAAGCCAAAGCTGTATGTTTTAACTTTTTTTTTTTTTTTTAGAGAATAGCTTTATCTTGTTTTAACTTTTTACTTTTATTTTAAGAGGGGGAAAAAAACAAATATCTTGCAAGCAGAACCTTGGAAAAAAAAAGCCATGAACACTTACTATTCTATATGTAAATTAAAAGTTGAGCCAAACTCTTTGTGTATATAGCATCTTAAATATATTATCACCTTTGATGTAAGTACCTATGTATTGTATGGTCACCAGATTAAAAAGTATATTTTTGTGGATTGCCGCCAATTGGGGGGGAAAAGGCGAGATCCTTATTAAGTAGAGTATTCACTGTTTAATATTTACTATTTTGTTAAATATACTGTACTTTGGATTTTAATTATTAGCCCAGTCTTTTCAGAAGATTGTATAAAGGGGTTTCTCCCCTCACTGGTGGTGAATGTGTGATGTTACATTGTAATCTTTGTGCTGTATGGGTTGAGCATCATTATATATTTTATATGTATATATAAATAGCAAAGTGGCAAAAAAAATTGGTGTTAAGTTCATCCTGCATAAATGTAAAATGTGTTGTAACAGATTTTATAAGGCATTATTTAAAACTTGCCTTTTGTGAGGAAAAAGAATATAGTAGAAAAGCTGACCTAATTTAATATTAGAGAAAATGGCAAAACAGTAGACAAGCACAAAGGTTTTATAAGTGGTAAATTATTAGGGAAAAATATTCGTGGGGGAAGGGATCTTTTTTTCCTTGACCCTCTAAAAGAGAATGATGCAGCCGGTTACAAAATACTGCTATTCTGGACATTTTGTGAGTTGAATGACACCGCAGTGTAGAGAGAAAGCCTCTTGTGGTGCAGATCCTTGGCACAACTCTTGCCACCCAAATGCCCTCAGTGAGATGCTGACCAAGGCCTTACTCTCGCAAGAAGACAGCTAAGTGGAGATTGCGAGTTGGGCAGTTTCCTGGGCTTGTGCCATGAACAAAATTCAAAGTCCTGTATATCTTTGTCATCTATTTTTAAATATTCCTTTTCTTGAGAAACTCAAAATAAGGGTTTAGATTACTGCTATTTTATATTTTAAACTTAATATTGAGCAGCTACCTACAAATTTTACTTGTTTGTTTTATTTTTCCCCCTAAATTGTGTTCCTTTTGACATTTTCCTTATATTGCTATTTGTGACAAATCATCAGCCAGAGTTGCTGGCTGACACACAGATAGATAGTAAGTACAGGATAATCTTGTAGCATTCACAGCTGCAAAGTAGCATTCTGTTTTTAATGACAGTTTGGGTAGTAAATTTTGATAGAGGCCAAAAAGGGAGGGCGATATTCTCTCTCATCAGTTTAGACATTTGGCTCTTATTTTTTTCTTTAAAATGTATTTATTTTACTGTACCACTTACAGGCACATTTCTTCATAAGGTCACATCTAATTGAAACAAGACAGTCTCCCAACACTGAATTTCCAAGATAATCCTTACCACTTTATAAACCATTTATAGCTTTGAAAGTGTTCAGTGCTTCTTTGGTTGTTATTTATGCATGTTCATGAACTTCTGCTGTACACGGGATAGGAGTTAACACATTCACATTTACTGTCTATTTTCTTGTGTGCCTTACGAGATGGCTTTTCTGACTGTATCTCAATAATCTTTCTTTCTATGCAGGTTTATAATCAGTACAACTACTGTTTTCTAAAATAATATTACGCAAGGCTCGGAGTTTGTATTTCAATTACACTGACCAAGTAACAATATATTCCGTTTTCAGGAACTATTTGACTGTTAACCCTTTTCCCCACACACCCAGTGTGACCTAGAGCATGTGGACTTGACAGAGACATCCTCAGCCAGACCCTGTGTACCAACACACATACATACATACACACCTGGTGAAAACCCCTCTAAGTGGGGAAGACACTAACATGGTACTTGAGAACCTACTTTCTTACCCTTTTAGACTCATGCATTTTGTATGACACCATTGCAAGAAAATTTTATCCCTGCAGATGCAGTATTTTATTACTAAAAGACAAAAACAAAAAAAGCTTAGAGTACATTGCACTGGTTAAAGTACAGTTTCCTTCAGCACTCTGCCTGGTATTAATTACACTGAGAGAGTCAGCAACCATCATATGTCTACAGATGGTCCCAACCAAAACTCCATCCTGTGAGCCCTAATTATGTCCATTATGTTAGAAACTAAATCAGGGGTTTGTTCTAAAAGAACAGCATATGTTTTACCATTTCCTTTTACTGTAAGAACAGCTGATAAAGCGTTAACATATTTTCTGTATTAACCATCATGCGCACAAGAAATACATAGTAAATAAGAAACCAGAAAACTCCTGGCATTGGATCATAAGAAGCTAGATGATTAGAATGTGAAAAAGATTTTACAAATGTAAAACTTTTATTTCTCTGTAGAAACTTTCTTCACTTTGCTGTGCAAGAAGACACTGCTTTGCTATATTTAAAATGGCTTTTTTAAAAGAGATTTATGTATTTGGTAAATGTTTGTAGTCAACAGTTCACACAAGCTGTACACGGTTTGATCATGTAAAACCGTTTGGCGGCACAAGCTGGACTTTGTTGCCATCCTTGAGATGAACCTTTTAAGAAAAATAAGTTAATCTCAATTTTTCCCTGAATGTGTTGTTTTTTTCTTCATTATACAATAAATATTATAGTGAACTTTTTATCAAATGGTTAAGAAAACGTTAAGGTTGTTGTAAACTATTTGTATCCTGCACTCACTACAGTAAAGACGGACTGGCTTTTCCCGTGTCCTTCAGACTCTGTCGTGTTTGCCACCATCGTCCTCTTTTCCCTTCCCTTCACAGAGGCCTTTCTGCCTCTAAGTCCCTTTTACTGACCTTGAGATGTAGTCAAGGCAGCCACTGCAGTGCCTACCAGCCCCCCTCTCCTCCTGGGGTGGCTCTGGGCCCTTTAGGAAGCATCCAGCCACCTGGTCCCAGCCTTAGACGGCCTGGCAGTTCTGTTTGCCTTGGTGGCTGTTAAAACTCTGTCAAGCTCTGATCATGACTTCATACAGGACAAGCTACGGGGCAGGGGTGGGGGGCGCCGCAGGGCATCTGTAGAGCTATCATCACAATACCTGTCGTTGAAGTTTAGGTGGTGAAATGATTTGTTTTACTCAAAATGCATACATAATACTGAGCTGGGGTGGCAGAAGACAGATTTACTAAATGAACTGTTTTATTTTCAAAAGTGAGAGATGTGAAAAATGATCTTAAACTTACCGTGGGAAGAGTTTTCTTCTTCTGATTTGCTTTCTAAGCCATTTCCCAGCTAAACAGATTCTGTCAAGTTAAAAGCTAAATTTTTGTGCTGGCTTTACTCACTGGCTACTGTGAGGCTCTTATCAGGTTTTGAAAGCTGGTTGAGGCCTATGGCTAAAAATAATCTTAGCTGCAGCTGCTTGAAATCCTTTCACTGAGATTTCCTTGTTAACTCCCATGGGTGCTGCCTTCTTCTAGGCTTTATCTTGTTTCTACTTTGATTCTTTGCCTGACCTGCACCAGCCAAGAAAAAGAGTTTTCAGTGCAGTCTATTTGCCAGAGGGATGGTTCCTGCCTGCCCTCATCTGCCTGTTCCGTGTCACCAGGGCACCAGGGGTCAAAAACTACTTAGTTGTAGAACTGAGGAAAGCAGCAGTGTTCCGTCCTCCGCAAGAGCTGGGAGTGTTCAGGTGCCCTCCAAAAAGGCACCTAAACACCACAGGGAGGGTTTCCTGGGAGTGGAATGGACACGTGCCACCTTGTAGCTGAGAGTGCTTCACCCAGAATGGAATACGGGACCTTGAGCCCCAGCCCAGAACTGCTCATAGATTCTTCTCTTCCCAGAGGGTCTGCTTCCCAAGCGAACCAGACTGACAGGGCTACTTACCCAGCTTAGAGAACATGTCCCAGGCTCTAGTCACTGTCTTCCTCACAGCCTGCCTGCTGTGTCCATACCAAAGCAGCCTAACAGCCAGGGATGGAAAAGATCGCAGTGCTACTAACTGGTTCACTGTATAAATCCCTCCACACCCACACACACCCTTTTTTAAAACTTTCAAACTAATTTTTAACTTGCAGAAATGCTAGGGAAATGGTTCCACATGTCCCTACTCAGCTTTCCCTGATATTAACATTACAGAACCAAGGTACCACTATCAGAACCAAGACACTAACACTGATACAGTGCCATTAACTAAATACCTTATTCAAATTTCACCACTTTTTCCACTGTCTGCCTGTTCTGGGATCCAATCCAGGATCCCACATTGCATTTAGTTGTCATTTCTCTGTAACAGTTCCTCAGTCTTGGCTTTGAAAAGGCATTTTTGAAGAATACTGATCAGTTATTTTGAATAGTATCCCTTGATGTGGATTTGTCTGATGTTTTCACACGAGTAGAATGTGCATTTTGGCAAGAACACCATAAAAACGATGTATCCTTAATGTATCATGCAGTTCATGATGTCCTACCTTTGATTACAGGTGATGTTGACCTAGACCACTTGGCTAGGTGGTTTCTATTAGGTTTCTTCGCTGGAAAGTTATTGACATTCCCTTTGTGTTGATAAGTATCTTGGGGAGATACTTTGCAACTATATAGTTCTCAAACTTCCACCGACTAATTTTAGCATCTTGTTTACAACAATTACTACTGTGTATTTTGCCTGTTTTCTTGTACAATTATTAATTGGACTTCTGTAAGGAAGAGCTGTGTCTTTTGATATCATTATAGATGCATGGATATTTTATCCTATTTACCCTAGTACTGTCATCATTTTTGTTCCTTAAATTATTCCAGCTTTGGCCATTAAGAGCTCCTTCAGGTAGACTCCTGTATTCTTTGGAAAAGCTCCTCCCTACTTTTTAAAGATTTCCTTTCTGGATGTCAAACACTCATGTATTCATTCCCTGTCCCAATC
>PVHT020001749.1:3438338-3466070 GCA_004024745.2 Catagonus wagneri | reverse complement strand
AAACTGCACACTCTTGAACAGCCAGTGGCTCAAAAATCAAAAGGGAAATCAAGAAATATCTTGGAACAAATGAAAATAGAAATAAAACATACCAAAACCGATAGGATGATGCAAAAGCAGTTCATAAAGGGAAGTTTATAGGGTTAACTGCATATATAAACAAAGGAAAGATTCCAAATAACCTAACGTTACACCTCAAGAAAACAGAAAAAGAAGAACAAACTAGGCCAAGGTTAGCAGAAGGAAGGAAATAACTGATCATAAGGGAAATAATGGAAATAGAGATCAGAGAAGATACCTAAAAGATTCAAAACCAAGAGCTCTAAAAAAAAAAAACTCACAAATTGTCAGTTTACCAATTTAGCTAGACTAAGAAGAAAAGACAATCAGAAATGAAAGAGGTCATATTACAACTTATAATCAGAAATACATAGGATCATAAGACATTACTATGAACATTTGTATTCCAGCAAATTGTACAAATTAGAAGAAATGTATAAATTCCTGGAAACACAAATTAACCAACACTGAATCAGGAAGAAATAGAAAACCTATCTTGACCAATAATGAGTAAGATTAAATCAGTAATCAAAAACTTTCCAATACAGAAAAGCCCAGGATCAGGTGGTTTTGCTGGTGAAACTACCAAACAGTTAAAGGTGAATTAATGCCAATTTTTCTCAAACTATTTCAAAAAACTGAATAGGAGGGAACACTCCCAAACTCATGAGACCAGTGTTACCCTGATACGAAAGCCAGATGTGGACAACACATGAAAAATTACAGACCAATATCCCTAATGAACAGAGCTGTAAAAAGTCTCAAAATATTATCAAAACAAATTCAATGGCACATTAAAAAGATTATACACCATGCTAAAGTGGGATTTATCTCTGTGATACAAGGGTGGTTCAACATATGCAAATCAATCAAAGTGCTCCATCACATTAATAGAATGAAAAGTAAAAAATCATATGTTCATCTCAGTAGATACAGAAAAAGCACTTAACAAAACAGCATTTCTCGATAAAAGGCTCAATAAAAGGGTATAGAAGTAGCAAACCTCTTTCTATCTTCTCTTTACATGACAAACCCACAACGAACTAACTGATAATCCTCAAACTTCCAGACAATTATATTCTACTGGAAATGTTTAAAGCTTTTCCTCTAAGATCAGAAATAAGACAAGGGTGCCCACTCTCAGCATTCTTAGACAACATACTACTGGATGTCCTAGCCAGAGCAATCAGGCAAGATAATAAAATAGACAAAAATCTTAGAAAAAAAAAAAAGGCTATGTAGGAGATCCTGATTTCCCAAACAAAAATCAGTGATTAGGCTGCTATCCACAAACAAAAACAGCTCCAATTGATCTCTAGAATCCACTTACAAAGTTTTAACAACACCATGAAATGACAACAAAAAAAAACCAATAATCACTGCACAAGAAGAGAAGGAAGACAACTTCATTTTGCCTATATCATTTCATCTCCCAAGACAGTATTCAATGCCAAGAAGGAACTTCCAACTACCAAGAGTTCCTCTGAGTGGGAGGCATGCCCTGCAGAGAAGCTCAGCAGCTTCCACCACTAATGAAATCTCCAGCAATGTACTCAGATTTGCCACCGCACCATAGGTATTTACGTCCCTAACACCAGCCATCCTAGCTTCAGTCCCTCGTTGCTTCTTCCCCACCTTGCGCTCCACTCCCTGCACCACCGCCTCCAAGAGCCTGGACCCGCACCAGCAGGTTCAAAAGGTGACTGCCTCTTCAGATGCTGAGATACCTCCACAAGGCTCCAAGGATCACACAGAATCAGGAAAACCTGTCTCCACCAAAGGAATACAGTAAACGTCTAGTAACCAGACCCAAAGAAATGGAGATCAAGGAACTGCCTGACAAATAATTCAAAGTAATTGCTCTACAGATGTTCAGAGAGCTCTGAGAGAACACAGTTAAACAATCTGACAATATGAAGAAAATAATACAAGAACAAAATGAGATTTCTTCTCATTTCTCTTTCTCAATGAAGAGACAGGAAACATAAAAAAGAAAACAGAAATTTTGGAGACTAAACAACATGCAGTAGATCCATGGATCAACCAATGGATCACCGAAGACATCAAAGAGGAAATTAAAAAATACCTAGCAGCAAATGACAACAAAGACACAACAATCCAAAACCTATGGGATGCAGCAAAAACATTTCTAGGAGGGAAGTTTACAGCAATACAAGCCTACCTCAGGAAACAAGAAAAAACTCAAATAAACAACCTAACATTATACCTAAAGAAACTAGAGAGAGAATAATAGGCAAGACCTGAAGTGAGCAGAAGGAAAGAAATCATAAAGATCAAAGCAGAAAAAAATGAAATAGAAATAAAACCACAGAAAAGATCAATGAAACTAAAAGCTGGTTCTTTGAAAAGATCAACAAAATTAATAAACCCTTAGCCAGACTCATCAAGGAAAAAAGAGGACTCAAATCAATAAAATTAGAAATGAAAAAGAAGTTAACAATGGACATAACAGAAATACAAAGGATCATTAAGAGACTATTAAAAGCAACTATATGTCAATAAAATGGACAACCTAGAAGAAACGGATAAATTCCTAAAAAAAGTACAATCTTCCAAGAATAAACCAAGGTGCAATAGAAAAGATGAACAAACCAATTACAAGTACTGAAATTGAAACTGTGATTTAAAAACTTCCATCAAACAGAAGTCCAGTACCAGATGGCTTCACAGGCAAATTCTATCAAACAGAGAAGAGCTAACACCTATCCTTCTAAAACTATTCTGAAAAAATTTAAGAGGAACACTCCCAAACTCCTTCTACAAGGCCACCACCACCCTGATACCAAAACCAGACAAAGATATCACACACAGAAAAAGAAAATTACAGACCAATTTCACTGATTAACATAGATGTAAAAATCCTCAACAAAATATTGGCAAACTGAATCCAAAAGTACATTAAAAGGACTGTACATCATGATCAAGTGGGATTAATCCCAGGGATGCAAGGATTCTTCAATATCTGCAAATCAGTGTGATATACCACATTAATACACTGAAGAATAAAACCCATATGAATCTCCAAACAGATGCAGAAAAAGCCTTTGACGAAATCCAATACCCATTTCTGATAAAAACCCTTCAGAAAGTGGGCATAGAAGGAACCTATCTCAACATAATAAAGGCCATATATGACAAAGCCACAGCTAACATCATACTCAATGGTGAAAAGTTGAAAGAATTCCTGCTGAAATCAGGAACAAGACAAGGAGGTCTGCTCTCCTACTGCTATTCAATATAGCATTGGAAGTCCTGGCACAACAATCAGAGAAGTCAAGAAATAAAAGGAATCCAAATTGGAAAGGAAGAAGTAAAACTATCACTGTTTGCAGATGACATGATACTATACCTAGAAAATCCTAAAGACACTCCCAGAAAACTGTTAGAGCTCATCAATGAATTTGGCAAAGTAGCAGGATACAAAATTATTACACAGAAATCAACGGCATTTCTATAAACTAACGACAAAAGATCAGAAAGAGAAATTAGGGAAGCAATCCCACTTACCATCGCATCAAAAATAATCAAATACTTAGGAATAAACCTACCTAAAGAGACAAAAAGCCTGTACTCTGAAAACTGTAAGATGCTAATGAAAGAAATCAAGGATGATATGAACAAATGGAAAGACATACCATGCTCTTGGACTGGAAGAGTCAATATTGTCAAAATTACTATACTACCCAAGGCAATCTACAGAGTCAATGCAATCCCTATCAAATTACCAAGGACCTTTTTCACATAACTAGAATAAAATATTTTAAAGTTTGTTTGGAACCTCAAAAGACCTGGAATACCCAAAGACACCCTGAAAAAGAAAAATGGAGCTGGAGGAATCAAGCTCCCTGACTTCAGACTATACTACAAAGCTAGAGTCATTAAAACCATATGGTACTGGCACAAAGACAGAAATATAGATCAGTGGAATAGGATAGAAAGACCAAAATTAAACCCATGCACCAACAGCCAACTAATCTATGACAAAGGAGGCAAGCATATACAATGGAGAAACGACAGCCTGTTCAATAAGTGATGCTGGGAAAACTGGACAGCCACATGTAAAAAAACAAAAATAGAACACTTCCTAACACCTTACACAAAAATAAACTCAAAACAGATTAAAGACCTAGACATAAGACCAGATACTATAAAACTCTTAGAGGAAAGCATAGGCCAAACACTCTCCAATGTAAATGACAGCAATACTTCTCAGATCCACTGCCTAGAGTAATGACAATAAGAACAAAAACAAACAAATTGGACTTAATTAAACTTAAAAGTTTCTGCACAGTGAAGGAAACCCTAAATAAAACAAAAAAGACAACCCACAGAATGGGAGAAAATATTTGCAAATGAATCGACTGACAAGGGATTAATCTCCAAAATTTATAAATACCTCCTATAGCTCAATACCAAAAAAAACCCAACCCCATTAAAAAATCGGCAGATGATCTAAACAGACACTTCTCCAAAGAAGACATGCAGATGGCCAAAAAACACATGAAAAGATGTTCAACATCACTAATTATTAGAGAAATGCAAATCAAAACCACTATGAGGTACCACCTTACACGGGCCAGAATGGCCATCATCAAAAAGTCTACAAACAAAAAGTGCTGGAGAGGGTGTGGAGAAAAAGGATCCCTATTACACTGTTGGTGGAAATGTAAATTGGAACAACCACTGTGGAAAACAGTATGGAGGTTCCTCAGAAAACTCAAAATAGAATTACTATTTGATCCAGCAATCCCACTCCTAGGCATCTATCCAGAGAAAACCATGGCTTGAAAAGACACACATACTCCAATGTTCATTGCAGCACTCTATATAATAGCTAAGACACGGAAACATCCTAAATGTCCATCAACAGAGGAGTGGCTAAAGAAGGTGTGGTACATACACACAATGGAATATTATTCAGCCATTAAAAGGAAAGAAATAATGGCATTTGCAGCAACATGGATGGACCTAGAAATTATCATTCTAAGTGCAGTCAGTCAGACAATGAGATACCAACATCAAATGCTATCACTTACATGTGGAATCTAAAAAAAGGACTTTGCAGAACAGATATTGACTCACAGACTTTGAAAAACTTATCATTTCCAAATGAGACAGTTTGGGGACTGGGGGATGCACTGAGGGTTTGGGATGGAAATGCTATAAAATTTGGTTGTGATGATTGTTGTACACCTATAAATGTAATAAAATTCATTAAGCAATTAAAAAAAAACATTATGGCAACCCCAAAGCAAAACTCTACAACATGTACATAAAAGATTAAGGGAATAAAAACATAACACTATGGAATATCATCAATTTCCAAAGGAAGGCAACAAGAAATAAGACCATAATAACAGCCAGAAAACAATGATACCATTAGTAAATCCTTACATATCAATAACTTCTCTAAATTTTAATGGATTAAATTCTCCAATTAAAAGGCACAGACTGCATGGATGGATTGAAAAGATAAAACCCAACTCTAGGCTAGAAGAGATTCGCCTTAGCTCTAAGAATATGCATAGATTCAAAGTGAAGGGATGACTAAAGATACTTCATGCAAGTGCAAGTCAAAAGAGCATGGGTAGCTATACTATATCAGATAAAATTGACCTTAAGCCAAAAATGGTAACAAGAAACAAATATGGTCCTTGTGTAACGGTAAAGGGGCCAGTTAATCAAGAATATATAACAATCATAAATATATATGCCACCAATATAGCATCAAAATATATTAAGCAAATAATAGACTGAAGGGAGAAATAGACAATTCAATAAGAGGAGGTTTCAATACTCCATGTTTAACAATACATAGATCATCCAGACAGAAAATCAACAAGGAAACACTGGACTTGAATTACACCTTAGATCAAATGGCCCTAACAGATATACTCAAACATTCCAGAATACACATTCTTCTCAAGTGCACATGCAACATTATTCAGGATATATCACATGATGGGTTTCAAAAAAGTCTTAGCATATTTTAGAGGAATGGTGCAAAACCAGAAATCAATAACAGGAGGAAAGGTGGAAAAGTCCCCAAAACATGGAAATTGAAAAACATATTCCTGAACAGACAATGGGTCAAAGAAGAAATAGAAAGGTAAATTAAGAAATATCTTGCAACAGGAGTTCCCTTCGTGGCACAGTGGTTAACGAATCCGACTAACAACCATGAGATTGCAGGTTTGATCCCAGGCCTTGCTCAGTGGGTTAAGGATCCGGCGTTGCCGTGAGCTGTGATGTAGGTCGCAGACGCGGCTCGGATCCTGCGTTGCTGTGGCTGTGGCAAAGGCCGGCGGCTCCAGCTCCTGTTAGATCCCTAGCCTGGGAGCCTCCATATGCCGCGGTGCAGCTCTACATAAAGGCAAAAAGACAAAAAAAAAAAAAGAAATATCTTGCAACAAATAAACATGGAACAGAACCTACAAGTCTATGGTATGCTGGGAGTTCCTGGTGTGGCTCAATGGGTTATGAACCCAATTGGAATCCATGGGAATGTGAGCTCGATCCCCAGGCTCACTCAGTGGGTTAAGGATCCAGCATTGCCATGAGCTCTGGTGTAGGCCACAGACACAGCTTGGATCTGGCATTGCTGCAGCTGTGTCATAGGCTGGCAGCTGCAGCTCCAGTTCGAACCCTAGCCTGGGAACTTCCATATGCCACAGGTGCAGCCCTAAAAAAAGCAAAACACCACAAAAACAAAAAACACGACTCTAGGGGATGCTGTAAAAGCAGTTCTAAGAGGGGTGGTTACAGTGATAAATGCCTTCCTACACTAAGAAACAAGAAAGAGCTAATGTAAACAGCCTCACTTTACACCTCAAGGGACTAGAAAAAGAATGAACAAAGCCTAAATTTAGTTTAAAAAAAAGGAAATAAAAAGATCAGAGCAGAAACAGAAGACCAGAAATAGAGACCAGAAAAATAATAGAAAAGATCAATGAAAAGATCTGATTTTTTTACACAAACCTTTAACTACACTGGATTGGAAAAACAAAGACACGTGTCAAATAAAAGCAGAAATGAATTATTATAACTGATAGCACAGAAGTACAAAGGATCATGAGCAACTACTGTGAGTATATACCAACAAACTGGATAACCTAGAATAGTGACATCCTAGAAACATACAATCTACCAAGAATAAAGATACAGAAAATCTGAACAAACCAATATTAGTAAGGCGATTGAATTAGTAATCAAAAAGCTCCAGCACATATTATATAGGGAGTGACAAGATGGCAGAGTAGAAGACACTGAGCTCACCTCCTTCTGTGAGAGCAAATGAATCATAACTAAATGCTGAACAACCATCAATAAAAAAGACTAGAACTTACCAAGATAGAAAATCTAAATCCAAAAACAAAGAAATCACAATAAGATGGTAGGTGGTATGATATTTAATAATATCAAATCTCATACTCCCTGAGCCAAGCAACCCACAAACTAGAGAATAATCTTATCACAGAAGTTCTCCCATAGGTGTGCAAGTTCTGGGTCACACATCAACCTAGGAGTCTGGCACCAGGAGGAGGAGCCCCCAGAGCATTGGCTTTGAAGGCCAGCAGGGCTTGATCACAGGAATGCCACAGGGCTGCAGAAAACAGACATTCCATTCTTGGAGGACTTGCATAAGGTCCCATGCACAGCAAGTGCCAGCACAAAAGCGGTGACTCCACAGGAGCCTGGGCCAGACCTATGAGCTGATCTTGAAGGGTCTCCAGGGGAGCTGGGGTGGGGTGGGGTGAGGCAGTTCTGGCCCACTGTGGGGACATAAACGCTGGTGGCGAACATATCCAGGAGTACTCATCTGAAGGCTGACGTCTTGCTTAAGACATTAGCACCAAGATCTGGACCCAATCAACAGCCTATAGGCTCCAGGGCTGGGATGCCTCAGGGCAAACAACCAACGGGGCAGGGACACAGTTCAACCCATCAATAGACAGGCTGCCTTAAGACTTTCTTATCCCACAGCTACCTCTCAACACACACCTTGACATGGCTCAGCTCCACCAACCAGTGGATGGCATCAGTCCCTCCCACCAGGAAACCTGCACAAGCCTCTAGACCAGGTTCATGCACCAGAAGGAAGACAATTATGATCCTGCAGCCTGCAGCACTGGGTCTGTAAACACAGGTCAGAACCTACCCTGGGATCAGCTAGTCCCTGGCCCTTGGTGCTGAAAGGGGAGTGTACTGCTGGGACACATAGGACATCCCCTGCAGAAGGCCACTTCTCCAAAGTCAAGATTTGTAATTAAGCTACATACATTCATAAAAATACAAATAGAAAGTTAAACAAAATGAGATGGCAAAGGAATATGTTCCAGACAAAGGAACAAGACAAAACACCAGAACAACAACTAAGTGAAGTGGATATAGCAGTCTGAGTTCCCAGTAATGATCATAATGATGATTCAAGAATGCAGGAAAGGAATGGAGGTACAGAGCAAGACGTTACAAGAAGTTTTAGCAAAGAATTAGAAAAAAAATAAAGAACCAAGCAGAGCTTCATGATACAACAGCTAAAATGAAAAATAAACTAGAAGGAATCAAAAGTAAAATAAAAGAGACAGAAGAACTGACAAGTGAGCTGAAAGAGTGGTGGAAATCACTGCCTCAGAACAAAGTAAAAAGAATGAAAAGAAATGAGTACAGTTTAGGAGACCTCTAGGACAATGTCAAATGCAACAACATTCATATTATGGGAGCCCTGGAAGGAGAAGAGAAAAAATGTCTAAGAAGATATTTGAAGAGTAGCTGAAAAGTTCCCTAAAATGGGAAAGCACACAGTCAACCAAGTCCAGGACAAGCAGAGAGTACCATATACGATTGACCCAAGGAGAAACACGTGCAGACACACAGTAATCAAACTGACAAAATTAAAAAGAAAATGTTAAAAGCAACAGGGAAACACAACATGTAACTTAGAAGGGAATCCCCATAACGTTATCAGCTGATTTTCCAGAAGAAATTCTGCAAGCTAGAAAGAAGAAAATTATGAACAGGAAAGCTCACTGGTAAAGAAAGACATACAAAAATGTAGGAAACCATCCACACACGAGTATGATATCTAAACTAATAATCATGAAAAGGAGGAGAACACAAATGCACGATATTGGAAATGCATTTGCAATAAAGAGATGAGCAACTTAAAGCAATCATGTACATATATTACTATAGTAAAACCTCAAGCCAAAAATTTCTAATACATATACACACAAATAAGGAAAAGGAATACACACAACACTAAAGTCATCAAATCATAAGGGAACAAAAGAGAAAGGGAAAAAATAAGAACAAATCCACAGCAATTAAAATGGCAATAAAAATGTATATATCAAAAATCACCTTAATGTAATTAGATTAAATCCTCCAACCAAAAGACAGAAACTGGCTGAATGGATACAAAAACAAGTCCTGTATACACACTGTCTACAAGAAACTCACTTCAGTTCTAGGGACACTACAAACTGAAAGGGGACTGAATAAAGTTTTCCATGCAAATGGAAATCAAAAGAAAGCTGTAGCATCAATACTTTTATAAGACAAAATAGACTTTAAAATGAAGACTGTTACAAGAGACAAAGACATTACATAATGATCAAGGGATCAATCCAAGAAGAAGCTACAACAATTGTAAATATAAATGCACTCAACATAGGAGCAACTCAAAATATAAGGCAACTGCTAACAGCCATTAAAGGAGAAATTGTGGGGGACTTTAACACCCCACTCACATCAATACACAGGTCATCCAGACCCCCCCCAAAAAAAAAAAATTCAAGGAAACACAGACCTTAAACGATCCATTAGAACAGATTGACTTAGCTGATATCTTTATAGAATATTCCATCTGAAAGCAGCACAATATACATTCTTTTCAAGCACGCATAGAACATTCTCCAGGATAGATCACTTTCTAAGCCACAAAGCAAGCCTCAATAAATTTAAGAGAACTGAAATTGTATCAAACATCTTTTCTGACCATAATGCTATGAGATTAGAAGTCAACAACAAGAATAAAAAAAAAATCCAAATAGCAAGACAAAAAAACAGAAAAAAAAAACCCATGGAGTCTAAACAATATGCTACTGAAAAAAACAATGGATCACTGAAGAAATCAAAGTGAAATAAATACCTGAAGACAAATGAAAGTGAAAACACAAGATCCAAAATATATGGGATGCAGCAAAAGCAGTTTTTTTTTTTGTTTGTTTTGTTTTTTAGGGCATACCCATGGCATATGGAGGTTCCCAGGCTAGGGGTCTAATTGGAGCTGAAGCTGCTTGCCTACTCCAGAGCCACAGCAACGTGGGATCCAAGTCACGTCTGCAACCTACACCACTGCTCATGGCAATGCCAGATCCTTAACCCACTGAGCAAGGCCAAGGGTCGAACCCACATCCTCATGGATGCTAGTCAGGTTCATTAACCACTGAGCCACAATAGGAACTCTGGCAAAAGCAGTCCTTAGAGGGATATTTAATTTACAGTGATATACCCTTACCCCAGGAAACCAGAAAAACATCAAATAACCTAATTATTACAGCTAAAAGAACTAGAAAAAGAAGAACGAATAAAACCCAAAGTTAGTAGAAGAAAAGAGAGCATAAAGATCAGACCAGAAATAAAGGAAATAGAGAAGAAGAAAACAATTGAAAAGATCGAGTAAATTAAAAGCTGGTTCTTTGAAAAGATAAACAAAATTGATAAACTATTAGCCATACTCATCAAGAAAAAAAGAGACAGGGTTAAATCAATAAAATTAGAAATGGGAGTTCTCATTGTGGCTCAGTGGTAACGAATCCAACTAGTATCCATGAGGATGTCGGTTTGATCCCTGGCCCCACTCAGTAGGTTAAAGATCGGGCACTGCTATGAGTTGTGGTATAGGTCACAGACGTGGCTTGGATCTAGTGTTGCTGTGGCTGTGGCATAGGTTGGCAACTGCAGTTCCAATTTGACCCCTAGCCTGGGAATTTCAATGTGATGCAGGTGTGGCCCTAAAAAGCAAAAGTAAATAAATAAAATTAGAAGTGAAAAAGGAGATGTTATAGCCACACCACAGAAATACAAAGGACCATAAGAGACTACTGCAAGCAACTATATGCCATTAAAGTGGACAACCTGAAAGAAATGGACAAACTCTTAGAAAAGCACACTCTTCCAAGACTGAATCTGGAAGAAATAGAATATATGAACAGACAAATTACAAATATTGAAATAGAACCTGTTATTAAAGAACTCTGAACAAGCAAAACCCCAGGACCAGAAGGCTTCAAAGAAGAACTTGAGAAGAGTTAACATCTGTCCTTCTGAAACTATTCCAAACAACTGCCAAGAAGGGAACCCTTCCAAACTCATTCTATGAGATCACTATTACCCTGATACAAAAACCAATCAAAGTTACCACAAAAAAAGAAAATTAGAGGTCAATAGCACTAATGCATGTAGATGCAAAAATCCTCAACAAAACACTAGCAAAATGAATCCAATACTATATTAAAAGGGTCATACACCATGATCAAGTGGGATTTATCCCAGGGATGCAAAGATTCTTCAATATCTGCAAATTAATCAGTGTGATACACCATATCAACAAACTGAAAAATAAAAAAGCATATGATCATCTCAATAAATGCAGAAAAAGCAACATGACAAAATTCAACACTTATTTATGATAAAAACTCTCCAGAAAGTGGGCATGGAGGGGACATACCTGAACATAATAAAGGCCATATATGACAAACCAACTGCTAACATCTTACTCAATGATGAAAAGCTGAACGAATTTCCTCAAGGTCAGGAACAAGACAAAAATGTCCACTCTTGTCACTTTTACTCAACCTAGCATTGGAAGTCCTAGCCACAGAAATCAGACAAGAAAAAAATAAAAGGAATCCAAACTGGAAGAGAAGTAAAAGTGTCACTGTTTACATATGACATGATACTAAACATAGAGAATCCTAAAGACACTACCGGAAAACTACTAGAGTTCATCAATGAATTCAGTAAAATTTCAGGATACAAGATAAACACAGAGAAATCTCTTGCATTTATATACATTTACAATGAAAAGTCAGAGAAGTTAAGGAATGAATACCATTTACCACTGCATCAAAAAGCATAAAATACCTAGGAATACCTAAGGAGACAAAAGACCTGAACTCCAAAAATTATAAGATGCTGAAGAAAGATACTGAAAAAAATCAATGAAAGACAAACTGTGTTCTTGAATTGGACGAATCCACATTGTCAAAATGACTATTACTACCCAAGGTAATCTACAGATTCAGTGCAATTCCTATCAAAATACCAATCGTGTTTTTCATAGAAATAGAGCAAATAATTTTAAAATTTGTATGGAAATATAAAAGACCCCAAATACCCAAAGCATTAAGAAAGAACAGAGCTGGAGGAAACAGGCTACCTGTCTTTGGAGTATATGACAAAGCTACAGTAATCAAAACAGTATGGCACTGGCACAAAATAGAAATATGGATAAATGGAATAGGATAGAAAGCTCAGAAATAAACCCACACATTTGTGGTCAATTAATCTACAACAAAGGAGGAAAGAATATACAGTGGAGAAAAAACAGTCTCTTTAATAAATAGTGCTGGGAAAACTGGACAGCTACATGTAAAAGAATGAAATTAGAACATTCTCATTAGAACATCATACACAAAAATAAACTAAAAATTATCAAAGATCTAAACATAAGACTATATACTGTAAAGCTCCTAGAAGAAAACATAGGAAGAACACTCTGACATAAATCTCAGCAATATCTTTTTGGATCTCTTAGAATAATAAAAATAAAAACAAAAAAAACCAAAACAGACCTAATTAAACTTAAGATCTTTTGCAGAGCAAAGTAAAACATAAACAAAAAGACATCCTACAGAACAGGAGAAAATATTTGAAAATGATGTGACTGACAAGGGATTAACTCCTAAATATACAAACAGCTTATATAGCTCAATATCAAAAAGACAAGCAGTCCATTAAAAAATGGGCAGAGATCTAAAAAGACATAAGATGGCTGAAAGGCACATGAAAAGATGCTCAACATCTCTAATTATTAGAGAAATGCAAATCAAAGCTACTGTGAAGTATTACCTCACACCAGTCAGAATGGCCACTATCAAAAAGTCTATAGATAATAAATGCTGGAGAGGGTGTGGAGAAAAAGAAATCCTCCACTGTTGGTAAGACTATATATTGGTATAGCCACTATGGAGAACAGCATGGAGGTTCCTTAAAAAATTAAAAATCAAGCTACTATATGATCTTGCATTCCCACTCCTGGGCATAAATCTGGAGAAAAACATAATTCAAAAAGATACATGTACCTCAATGCTCATAGCAGCACTTTTTACAACAGACAAGACAGGGAAGCAATCTAAATATCTATTGAAAAGAAATGGATAAAGAAGATGTGGTACATATATACAATGGAATATTTCTCAGCCGTAAAGAAAAAAATAATACCATTTATAGCAACATGGATGGGCCTAGATAATTTTATACTAAGTGAAGTTAGCAAAAGACAGATATGATACTGATTATATGTGGAATTTTAAAAAAGGATACAAATGAACTTATTTACAAAACAGACTCACAGACATGAAAAACAAATTTATGTTTACCAAAACGGGATTGGGGAGGAATAAATAACAAGGCTGGGATTAAAATATGTACACTACTATATATAAAATAGATAATCCACAAAGATCTACAGTATAGCACAAGGACCAATGTTCAGTATCTTGTAATAACCTATAATGGAAGAGAATGTAAAATAAAGAATATATCTACTATAAATCAATTATATTTCATTAAAAATTATTTTAAATACCCCAAAAATCTCCAACACAGAAAACCCCAGGACAGATGGTTTCACTGATGAATTTCAAAAAACATTTAAAAAACAATTAATGACAATCCTTATCAAACTCCTCCCCCCCAAAAAAAGGAGAGATCATACCCAAATTAATTTACAGGGCCAGCATTACTCTGATACCAAAGCTAAAAAGGATAATTCAAGAAAAGAAAACTACATGCCAGTATCTCTGATGAATATAGATGCAAAAAATTTCAGTAAAATACTTGCAAACTGATATTGGCAGCACATTAAAAGAATCATTTACCATGATCAAATGAGATTTTTCCCTGGGCCACAAGGTGGTCAACACATGCAAATCAATCAATATCCTCCACGTCAGTAGAATAAAAGATAAATGCCAAAAGCACTCGACAAAATACTACATCCTTTCATGATAAAAAACGCTCAACAAAATGGGCACAGAAGGAACATAATTCAATACAACAGAAAACATAAATAACATACCCATAACCAACATGATGCTTAACTAATGAAAGACTGAAAGCTTTTTCCTTAATATCAGTAACATGACTAAGGTGCACACTCTCACCACTCCAATTCAACATAGTACCGAAAATCTCAGCCAGAGAAATTAGGCAAGAAAAAGAAATAAAATACATTCAAGTAGGAAAGAAAGAAGTAAAATTATCTTTAGTTGCAGATGATATGATATTATATATAAGAAATCTGAAAGACACAACCCTATAACTGCCAGAACTAATCAACAAATTAAGTAAAGTTACAGTATATGAAATCAACATTCAGAAAACAGTTGTGTTTCTATACACTAACAAGACATCTGAAAAAGAAATAAAGTAATTCTATTCACAATAGCATCTAAAACAATAAAATACTTAGGAATAAATCTAATAAAGAGGTAAAAGTTCGGTTGCCTGAAAACTACGAGACTATAATGTAAGAAACTGAAGATGACACAAACAAAAAGATAATCGGTGTTCATGAATTGGAAGGATTAATATTGTTAAAATGATTATATTACCCGAAGTCACCTATGGATTCAGTGCAATCCATGTCAAAATTCCAAAGGCATTTTCATAGAAATAGAAAAAAACAATCCCAAAATGTGTAGAGAGCCACAAAAGACCCTAAATAGCCAAAGCAATCCTAAGAAGAACAAAGCCAGAGGCATCATATTTCCTGATTTCAAACTATACTACAAAGATAGAGTAATCAAAATGTGTGGTACTAGCATAAAAATAGACATACAGATCAATGGAACAGAATCAAGAGCCCATAAGTAAACACTTGCATATATGATCAACCACTGAGTCAAGAACACTCAGTGGGGAAAAGGATATAGTCTCTTCCTTTAAAATGGTACTGAGAAAACTCAATAAATGGTGCTGAGAAAAACTGGATATTGACACATGAAAGAATGAAAGCAGTCCCCTATCTTACACCACTCACAAAAATTAACTCAAAATTGACTAAATACTTAAAGACCTAGAATCATAAAGCTCCTAGAATAAAACACAACGGAAAAGCTCCTTCACTTTTGGTCTTGACAACAATTTTTTGGATACGATACCAAAAGCACAAACAGGAAAAATAAAAATCAACATTTGGGACCATATCAAACTAAAAAGCTTCTGCACAGCAAAAGAAACAATCAACAAAATGAAAAGACAAACTAGAGAATGGGAGAAAATATGTGTAAACCATGTATCTGATAAGAGGTTAATAACAAAATACATTAAAGAAGTGATAAAACTCAATGGCAAAAAAAATACAGTTAAAAAAATGGGTAGAGGATTTGGATAGGCATTTTTTTCCAAAGAAAATGTACAGATGGCCAACGGGTAACACAAAAAGACATTCAGCATCACTAATTATTAGGGAAACACAAACCAAAACCAAATGAAGCATCACCTCACACTTACTAGGATGGCTGTCATTAAAAAGGTGAGATAACAAGTTTAACAGGGTATGGAGAAAATGGAAATCTCAAGCACAATTGGTGAGAATATAAACTGCTGTAGTCACTTTGGAAAACTATAAAGAGTTTCCCCCTGACTTTTGTTTAAACTGCCATACGAGTCTGTAATTCCACTTCTGGTACATATACAAAATAAATGAAAATGAGGTATCAAAAAGGGATCTCTGAAGTTGCTGCTGTGCTGCAACAGGATAGGTAGCATCTTGGGAATGCTAGGATGCAGGTTTGATCCCCAGCCCAGCACACTGAATTAGGGATCCAGCGTTGCCACAGCTGTGGCTTAGCAGCAACTGTGGCTCATATCTGATCCCTGGCCAGGGAACTCCGTGTGCCTCAGGGCAGCCAAAACAGAAAAAAAAAAAAAGAGAGCGAGAGAGAGAAACAACTTAAGTGTCTGACAATGGATAAATGGATAAAGAAGATGGGGGGGGGTGCGTGTCTGCGTAATATTATTCAGCTATATGAGAAAAAGGCAATTCTGTCATTTCAGACAACATGGTTGGACCTTGAACACATTACGCTAAGTTAGACAAGTCAGGCAGAAAAAGACAAATACTATTTAATATTTATATGTGGAGTCTTAAAAAGCCAAATGTGCAGAAACAGAGTAGAATGGTGGTTATCGGGGCCTGGGGGTGGGGGGCGAATAGGAAGATGTTGGTCAAGGAGGACACACTTGCAGTTAGACAATGAATAAGTTCTGTATGTCTAATACACAGCGTTTTGATTATATTAACAACATTGTGTTATACCTCAAATTTGCTAAAAGGCTAGATCTTAACTGTTCTCACCACAAAAAAAGAAATGATGAATATGTGAAGTGATGGAGGAGTTTGCTGGTCCTACAGTGATAATCATACAGCAATACATAAATGGATCAAATCAACACACTGTATACCTTAAGCTTACACAATGTTTAGGACAATTATATCTTTTTTTAAAAAATCATCCACAATGAGTTACAAATACTTAAAGTGTGAAGTATGAATGTCCTACCATATTAAGATACATCACCGAGCCACAAATATAAAAGAAGGTGGTACTGGTGCAAAATGAAACACTCCCCACCACCACCAAAAAAACCCCAAAACCTAACAGAAAAATGGAATATAATTGAGAGCACATAGGTACACCTATGTGGAAATTCAATTAATTAACAGTTAATTCCAAAGGTAATTAGGGAGAGGACAGCTTAGTAAACAGTATTGGTAAAATTAGTTTACTACACAGAGAAGAATAAAACTGGATTCCTATCTAACATGACCCCAAAAATATTCTCTAAATGGATTAAATAACTAAAGGTTAAAACAGAACAATGGCATTACAGAAGACATGGTACAACAGCTTTCTGACCTAGAGGGAGAAACTTTCAATGAGCAAACTGTAATGAAATTTTTGATAAATTTGATTGCATCAAAACCTGGGAAACAAAACTGCATAATTGGAAATCACTCCATAAAAGTGATAAGTTCATAGAAATATTTGTTAAGTTTTTACAGTTGCGCAGTACTCCACATGGCATGTAGGTCCCTTAGTTCACAATCATGAATAACCATTTAATTTATTTCCATCAGTGGATAATTTATACATGAGTATTTTCATACTGTTAGATACTTATCCTCAGGGTAAAGTCCTAGAAGTGGGACTGCTGGGTTAAGTTCTCATATAGTTTGTCAATACTGCCAAACCTGTCTCCAGAGGACTTGCATAAATTTGCATTGCCTCCAGCAATGTATAAGAATGCCTGTTTCCGGAAGTTCCTGTTGTGGTACAACAGAAATCAATCTGACTAGTATTCATGAGGATGTGGGTTTGATCCCTGGCCTCTCTCAGTGGGTCAGGGATCCGGTGTTGCTGTTAACCGTGGCGTAGGTTGCAGACACGGCTCAGATCCCACGTTTCTGTGGCTGTGGCATAGGCCAGCGGCTACAGCTCTGATTAGACCCCTACCCTACCCTGGGAACCTCCATATGCCATGGGTGAAGCTCTAAAAAGACAAATGCCAAAAAAAAAAAAAAAAAAAAAGAATTCCTGTTTTTCCCACAACTTTGCCAACAGAAAGTTGTCATTTTTTTTTAATTTTTACCAGTTTGATAAAAAATTTTCAGTTTTAAGCTCTTTTTATATTACTGATATTAGCCTTTTGTTATATATGCTATGAATATGTTTGCCCAGCTTCTCAGCTGACTTTTGATTTTGGGATACTTTTGCTAGCAAAATTTTTATTTTTATGTAGTCAAATTTATTGGCATTTTTATTTTATTCATTATGGATTTTGATAAATTTAGAATACTTTCCCTAGGAGTTCCCTTCATGGCTCAGTGGTTAACAAATCCAACTAAGAACCATGAGGTTGCGTGTTGGATCCCTGGCCTTGCTCAGTGGGTTAAGGATCCAGCGTTGCCGTGAGCTGTGGTGTAAGTTGCAGACGCAGCTCGGATTCTGCGTTGCTGTGGCTCTGGCGAAGGCTGGCAGCTACAGCTCCTGTTAGACCCCTAACCTGGCAACCTCCATATGCCATGGGTTTGGCCCTAGATAAAAAAAAAAGGCAAAAAGACAAAAAAAAATAGAATACTTTCCCTATACCCAAGTCAGAAAGGAACTCACTCAGGTTTTCTTCTAGTGCTAGAATGGTTTCATCTTTTATGTTTAGATCCCTAATCCATTTTTTTTTTCCTCCTTTTTAGGCCATACCACAGCATATGGAAGCTCCCGGGCTAGGGGTCCAATCAGAGCTAGCTGCCAGCCCATACCACAGCAATGCCAGAACCAAGCCACACCTATGACCCTGGTTGCACAGCTTGCAGCAACACCTGATCCTTAACCCACTGAATGAGGCCAGGGATGGAACCCACATCCTCATGGATACCATTCAGATTCATAACCCACTGATCCAAAACAGGAGTTCCCATTTGTAGTTAATTCTTATATATAGATGTAGTTTTATATTTTTCCAAATGGCTAGCTAGTTGTCCAAAAGCCACTTATTAAAAAGTTCATCTTTATCCCATGGATTAAAAATGCTGTTTGTCATGTACTAAGTTTCTATATGTATTTGAGTCTAAATCTGGATTTTTTAATTTTGATTCCACTGTGATCACAAATTTTAGAAGGTTCTCAGCACTGTCCAGAAATGCAATTTCAATTTCCTAGTACCTTGACTTCCTCACTTTCTCTCTTTACTCATTTTAATTTCTCCTTTCTATTCCAACCTCCAAGACCACTTCCTCCTCTTCCCAGCTCATCACCTCCTTTCAAATTTTCCACTGATAAAATAGATACAATCAAATGAGACCTAACTAGTCTTCCCACCATAAAATCCAAGCATCTACCTGCACCTGTACCCACTGGCTCTACCATCACTCATGGAGCTATAAATAGCCTTTGCTCTTATATTAGGCAAAGATATCTTCCGTGCTATATACTGGACCCCATCACCTCTCTCCTTCTCCACATCTTCACTCCTGCAACAATCCTCTCTCTCTCTTGTAGCGTCAATTTCTCCCACTTCTAAATCTCTCCCATCAGCAAAAAAGCATGCCTTTTGATCACCCATTTTAAAAACCCACAGAAAGAACAAACTCTCTAACTATTATCCCCTTTGGCTATCTGGAGCTCATAGAAAAATCATCAAATACCCTCCAGTTTCCTTCAAAATGCTGTACATATTTTATTATTTTCTATATGTGATGTGACCTGAAAAAGATGAGGAGGTACCAATCTACATGGACAAGAACAGAGGTTGAAGTCTTCAGTGGGTGAGAGGGAGAGACCAGAAGATCTGTAGATGATGTAATACATAAGGGTAGTAAGTACCATGTTCAGTGACACATGCTTCAAAGGAGCAAGAGATTTAGGGAGCAGGGTGGAACAATGATCTCAAGGCAGCAATAAAGAAAGAGGATAATACTGCCACAGCCTGGACTACGGACATGGGCTGTCCTTCCTAACTACTCAGCTGAGACAATAGACTCAACCCCAGGAAGTCTAGCACTTGGCACATAGGGGAATGCAATAATGTTTCTTGAACAAATTTAACTGCAGTCCTCCAATATAGCTGTCTTGCAGTGCATGGAATTTAGTGGACTCATTTTGAAGCCCCTTCAAGAAAACCTGCCCTTCGGACTTTCTGGCACATGATCTGATCCAGAGCCACAAATCGAGTGTCCACTAACAGACCTGCTCTCTTGGATCTACTTCTGATCCAATCTTGCCCCTGTGCCACCATTCTCTATGCTTTTGGTCATAGGGAAGTAACAGGGATAAAATATATTCTTTCACCTTAAAGAACTGAACAAAATATATGAACACTGGACAACAGGCAATACAGGAGAGAGATCCTGAGAAAAGAGAAATAAACCAGGTAAAAACTGATGAGTGCCCCAGCTCATTGCCTGCCTGAGTCTCCAGATGACAACAGCAGTCTTGCTGAGTTGAGTAGAAACAGTTTAGAGTTCAGAGTCCAAGCCATCTAGAAATTGTGGGGACACAGTAAGGAGAAAGAGGGATAACTTGACAGAAATTTCCCCCAAGTTTCTGGCTGAGGACTGACCCACTCATGCATGTGCGGAAATCACAATGGCTAGAAAAAGAACAACAGAGAAAAACAGGTGTCACCCAGAACTAGGAATAATCTATGCTCCCACCAGCCAGAATAGTGAAACCTCCTAACATATGCAGCATTAAGTAGAATCTTTATAAGTATTTCACCATAGTAGTAGGGCTGAATTAGCCCTAGACCAAAGACTTCTCTGGGCTGGCCCTCAGAGTTTAAAAGCAACCCTCAAAAGGAAAAAATTGATTCTCAGTCCTGAACAAAGCCCAAAAATATTTAAGTGAAGACAAGAAAAATCTCATACCCAACAGTATAGAATTCACCATGTCTAGCACCCAACCAAAAATTACCTGGCATGCAGAAAAATGCATATCCAGAAGAAAAGTCGACAAATAGAATTGGACCCACAATGACACAAATGAACAACAATGAAAGAAATAGAAGATATTTTAAAAACCCAAATAGAGATGAAAAATAACTAATGAAAGATGCACTAAGTTAATAGCCAGTTAAAAACTGCAGAGGAAATGGCAACAAAAACTATTCGGGACTGAAAAAAAGAGAAAGACAATAAAGACAAACAAAGTATTAGAGTTCTATAGGAAAATATCAAGTGTCCTAAACATGTATAAGTGAAGAGGAATAATCAGAAAAAAAAGATCTGAAGAAATAATGTTTTTTTCCCCATAAACTAGATGAAAGAATATAAACCTACAGATCCGGGAAGCTTACTGAACCCCAAACAGAAATTATGAAGAAAACTATACTAGAAACTTCATATAATCAAATTGCTGATTTTGAGAGTAGCACAATATATTTAAAGTGATGAAATGGAAAAAAACTACAACAAAAAAGCACTCTACCTGGCAAGGCTCTTATTCAGATTTGATGGAGAGATCAAAAGCTTTACAGAAAACCAAAAGCTAAAAGAGTTCAGTACGCCAAACCAGCCTTACAAGAAATGTTAAAGGAATTTCTCCAAGCAAAAAAGAAAAGGCCATGACTAGAAACATGAAGACTACAAAAGGTAAAAAAAAAAAGAAAAAATGTTCACTGGTAAAAGCAAATATACAGTAAAGGAAATGATTGACAAAGCTAGTAGGAAAGTTGAAAAGATAAATGTAGTAAAATCATCTACACCCACAATAAGCAGTTAAAGGATAACAAAACAATTATATATAATATATGATATCAAAAACAGTAAACTAAGGCAAGATTAAAACTGCAGGGTTTTTAAAATGCTTTTTAAATTAAGAGATCAGCAACTTAAAACAAGCACGTGTGTGTGTGTGTGTGTGTGTGTGTGTGTGGATTATAGTAACCACAAGCCAAAAATCAATTAATAAATACACAAAAAAGAAAAAGAAATCAAAATATAACACTAAAGATAGTCATCAAATCAGAAAGGAACAAAAGAAGAAATGAACCAAAAATCCTACAAAAACAACCCCAGGAGTTCCCGTTGTGGCTCAGCAGAAACGAATCCGACTAGGAACCATGAGGTTGCAAGTTCGATCCCTAGCCTTGCTCAGTGGGTTAGGGATCCGGCGTTGCTGTGAGCTGTGATGTAGGTTGCAGATGCAGCTCAGATCTCGCGTTGCTATGGCTGTGGCTTAGGCCGACAGCTACAGCTCCTGTTAGATCCCTAGCCTGGGAACCTCCACATGCCACGGGTGTGGCCCTAAAACCACAAAAGACAAAAAACAAAGCAATTAACAAACAGCAATTAACAAAAAGGCAATAAGAACATACATATCAATAATTACTTTAAATGTAAATGGATTAAAGGCTATAATCAAAATACACAGAGTAGCTGGATGGCTACCAAAAAAACACCCAACTGTATATATGCTGCCTACAAAAGATTTACTTCAGAGCTATACACATACAGACTGAAATGAGGGAATGAAAAAAAATATTCCATGAAAATGGAAATAAAAAGAAAGCTGGTATTGCAATAATCATATAATTTAAAGTAGACTTTAAACTGAAAACTGCAACAAGAAACAAAGAAGGACATTACATAATAATCAAGGGATCAATCCAGATGATGTAACAATTGTAAATATACATGCACCTAAACATAAAAGAACCTAAATACATAAAGCAAATATTAATAGACATAAAGGGAGAAACTGACAGTAACACAAGGTGAATTTAACACCCCACTTACATCAATGGGCATATCATCCAGACAGAAAACCTATAAGAAAACAATGGTCTTAAATGGCACATTAGATCATATGGACCTCACTGATATAAACATAGAACATCTCACAGCTCCCTCGTAGTGCAGAGGGTTGAGGATATAGAATTGTCACTGCTGTGGTGTGATGTGGTTCAATTCCTGGCCTGAACTTCTGCATGCTGCAGGCATGTCAAAATATATAAAATACTTACTATATAAGTATCATATAAAATATGTAATATAATATATATGGCGTAATTTATATATTATATAATATACTATATATATTTTATACATAAATGCAATGTTTTATATATATTATATTCTAAGAGGAAAGTTTATAGCAATACAAGCTTACCTAAAGAAAAAAAATCTCAAATAAACAACCTAACCTTACACCTAAAGGAAATAGAAGAACAAACAAAACCCAAAGTTAGTAGAAGGAAAGAAATCATAGACCAGAAATAAATGAAATAGAGAATTAAAAAAAAATAGAAAAGATCAATGAAACACATGTGCTTGTTTTAAGTTGCTGAACTCTTAATTTAAAAAGCATTTTAAAAACCCTGCAGTTTTAATCTTCCCTTAGTTTACTGTTTGTGATATCATATATTACATATAATTGTTTTGTTATCCTTTAATAGAATAGAAAAGATCTAATGAAACTAAGAGCTGGCTCTTTGAAAAGACAAACTTAATAAAAAAACAAAAACTTAATAAACCATCAGCCAAACTCATCAAGAAAAAAAGAAAGGGCCCAAATCAATAAAATCAGAAAGGAAAAAGGAGAAGTTACAACTGACATCACAGAAATACACAAGACCATAAGAGACTATTACAGGCAACTATATGCCAATAAAGTGGACAGCCTCAAAGAAATGGACAAATTCCCAGAAATGTACACTCTCCCAAGACTGAAACAGTAATAAAAGAGAAAATATGAGCAGATCAATTACCAGTAATGAAACTGAATCTGTAATTTTAAAACTCCCAACAACAGAAGTCCAGACCAGATAGAGGCTTCATGGGAAAATTCTAACGAACACTGAGGGAAGAGTTAACACTTTTCTTCTCAAACTATTCCAGAAAATTACAGAGGAAGGAATGTTTCCAAACTAATACTCTGAGGACAGCATCACTCTGATACCAAAACCAGATGAAGATATCCCTCTCTCTCTCTCTCTCTCTCTCTCTCTCTCTCACACACACACACACACACACACACACACACAAATTGCAGGCCAATAATCACAGTGAATATAGATGCAAAAATCCTCAACCAAAGATCAGAAAGCTAAATCCAATAATAGATTAAAAGGATCATACAGCATGATGAAGTGAGATACAGACCAGAGATGTGAAGATTTTTCAATAGTCATAAAACAATCAATGTGCTGCACTACATTTAAAAAAGAATAAAAACCATATGATCATCTCAACTGATGCAGAAAATTTTTTTTTACAAAATTCAACATCCATTTACTATTAAAAAAAGAAAATTCTCCAGAAATTGGCCACAAAGGGAACATACCTGAATATAATAAAGGGCATATATGACAAGTCCAGAGCTAGCATACTCAATAGGGAAAAGTTGAAAGTATTTCCTCTAAGCTCAGGACAAGAAAAGGATGCCCACTCTTGCCACTTTTATTCAACATAGCATTGGAAGTCCTAGCCACAGTAATATGGCAAGAAAAGGAAATAAAAGGAATCTAAATTGAAAAGGAGGAAGTAAAGCCGTCAGTGTTTGCAGATGACATGATACTATGCATAGTAAATCTTACAGACACCACCAGAAAACTTTTAGAGCTCAGCAGCATAGTTGGTAAAGTTGCAGGATACAAGATTAACATTAAGAAATCTGTTGCATTTCTATACACTAACAAAAAACTATCAGAAAGACAAATGAAGGAAATAATTCCACTTACAATCACAACAAAAAGAATAAAATACCTAACAGGGTAAAGGACCTGCACTCAGAAAACTTTAAGATTCTGATGAAAGAAATTGAAGATGACACAAACAGATGGAAAGACAGATAGTGTTCTTAGATTGAAAGAACTAATATCATTAAAATGACTATACTACCCCAGGTAAACCATGGATGGATTCAATGTAATCCCTAATGCAATCCTAGGGCACTTTTCACAGAACTAGAACAATTTTAAAATTTGTCTAGAAACACAAAGGCCCTGAATATCCAAAACAACCTTGCAAAAGAACAGAGCTGGTGCAATCACTTGGATCCCTGACTTCAGACTAAACTACAAAACTACAGTATTCAAAACAGTATGGTACTGGCACAAAAAAACATGGAGATAAATGGAACAGAACAGAGACCAGAAATAAACCCATGCAGTTATGGTCAATTACTCTATGACAAAGGATGCAAGAATATACAATGGAGAAAAGTCCCTTCAATAAATAGTGCTGAGAAAACTGGAGGCCTACATGTATAAGAATGAAATTATAATATTCTCCAATACCATATATAAAAATACGTTCAAAATGGATTAAAGATCTAAATGTAAGCCTGGAATTCAAAAACTATTAAAAAACAGGCAGAACACTCTGACAAAAAAAAATCACAGCAATATTTTTTCAGATCTCTCCCCTATAAAAAGGAAATAAAGGCAAAAATAACCTAAGTTAAATGGGACCTAACTAAACATAAAAGCTTTTGCATAGCAAAGGAAACCATCAGCAAAATGATGTTTCTCCTATTTTCCTACTGAATAGGGGAAAACTATTCTCCTAGTGAACAGGAGAAAATATTTGCAAATGATATGAATAATAAGGAGTTAATATCCAAAATATACAAAAAGCTCGTATAAATCAACATCAAGAAAACTAATAACCTGATTTAAAAAAAGAGCAGAAGACCTGAACAGGCATTTTTCCAAAGAGGACAAAGACAAAAGGCACATGAAAGTATGCTCAATATTGTGAATCATTAGAGAAATTCAAATTATAAACCAGAATGAGATCACTGCACATTTGTTAGAATGGCTATCATCAAAAAGAACACAAATAACAAAAGTTGACGAGGATATGGAGGAAATAGGACCATAGTACACTGTTTGTGGGAGTGTATATTGGTGCAGCTACTATGGAAAACAGAGTGGAGGTTTCACAAAAAACTAAAAATAAAGCTACTGGAGACTGGATTAAGATGATGGAATAGAAGAACTGGAGCTCAACTTCTCTCATAAAAACAACAAAATTACAACCAAATGCCAAGCAACCTTCAACCAAATGGACTGGAAACTTTCAAAAAGATATTCTATTCCAGAAGACAAAGAGGAGACCACATCAGGAGGCAGGAGGGGTGATTATGTGATATAAGCAACCCCATACCTCCCTGATGGGAAGCCCCACAGACTGGAAAGTAACTGTATCACAGAGACTCATCTAAAGGACTGAGAGTTCTAAGCCCCACATCAAATCATCACACCTGGGGATCTGGCATTGGGAAAAAGAGCCCCCAGAGTATCTGGCACTGAAGGCTAGTGGGACTTGTGTGCAGGAGCTCCACAGGGCTGGGGGAAACAAAGACACCCCCCCCCTTTTTTTTTGGCTTTTTGCTTTACCTAGGGCTGCACCTGTGGCATGTGTAGGTTTCCAGGCTAGGGGTCTAACAGGAGCTGTAGCTGCCAGCCTTCACCACAGCAACGCGGGATCTGAGCCACGTCTGCAACCTACACCACAGCTCACGGCAACGCCGGATCCTTAACCCACTGAGCAAGGCCAGGGATCAAACCCGCAACCTCATGGTTCCTAGTTGGATTCATTAACCACTGAGTCACAACGGGAACTCCATGGACCCCATTCTTGAAAGGCACACAAAGATTTTCTCATGCACTGGATCACAGGGAAAAGCAAAGGCTCCATAGGAATCCTTGTCAAACCTGACTGCAATACTTGGAGGATGACCATGGAAAACAGGGGTGACTGTGGCTTATTGTGGGGGAACAGCATTGGAGGCAAAGCTCTTGGGAACATGCATCAGCTTGCATTTCTCTGGAGGTAGCCATTTTTGGGAAAATCTGGCCCCTCTCAACAGCACTGAGAAGCCCCAGGCCAAACAATAATCAAGGTGGGACACACAGCACCACCCATCAGTAAACAGGCTGCCTAAAGACCCCTCAGGCACACAGCTACCTCTAATCTCATCCAGAGACAAAGCCCCACCCACCAGTGGGATAAGAATCAGCCCCACCTACCAGTGGGGAGGCACCAGTCCCTCCCATCAGGAAGCCTACAGCAAGCTCCACCCCCATACCAACTTCAGCCACAGGGAAGGCAAACACCAGAAGTAAGAGAGGCTATAACTGTACTGTCTGCAAAAAGGACACCGCACCAAAAACCTATAAAAATGAAAAGACAGAAAACTATAACTCAGATAAAGGAGAAAGAAAAAACCCCAGGAAAACAGTTCAGTGATGAGGAGATTATTAGCCTCCCAGAAAGAGACTTTAGACTGTTGATTGCTGAAGATGATGCAAGACATTGGAAATAAAATGGAGGCAAAGATCGACAATTTACAGGAAACAATGAGCAAAGAAATACAAGATATAAAAATTAAGCATGAAGAGAGGCAAAATACAATAACTGAAATAAAAAATTCATTAGAAGTAGCCAACAGAAGATGGTGGAATAGAAAGACTGGAGTTCAACTTCTCTCCCAAAAAACAGCAAAACTACAACCAAATGCAGAGCAGCCTTCAACCAAATGGACTCTAAACTTCCAAAAAAGGTATTCTAATCCAGAAGACAAACAGGAGACCACATCAAGAGGTAGGAGGGGCGATTACGCAATAGAAGCAACCCCATACCTCCTGGGTGGGAAGCACCACAGACTGGAAAGTAACTGCATCACAGAGACTCAGCTACAGGACTGAGAGTTCTGAGCCCCACGTCAAAACCCCATGCCTGGGGATTGGGCACAGGGAGAAAGAGCCCCCAGAGCATCTGGCATTGAAGGCCAGCGGGGCTTGTGTGCAGGAGCTCCACAGGACTGGGGGAAACAGAGACCCCATCCTTGAAAGGCA
>PVHT020001749.1:3366903-3432034 GCA_004024745.2 Catagonus wagneri | reverse complement strand
ATTGTTAATAAGAAAAAAAAAAAAAGAAGTAGCCAACAGTAGAATACAGGGGGCAAAAGAATGAATCAGCGAAGTGGAGGACAGATTAGTGGAAATCACTAATGTGGAACAGAAAAGAGATAAAAAAAATTGAAATCACTAATGCGGAACAGAAAAGTGATAAAAAATTGAAAGGAAATGAGAGTCTCAGAGAACTCTGGGATAACGTTAAATGCACCAACATCTGTATTATAGGGATGCCAGAGGGAGACGAGAGAGAGAAGGGGAAGGAAAAAATATTCCAAGAGAGAATAGCAGAAAAATTCCATAACATGGGAAAGGAACCACTCACTCAAATCCAGGAAACGCAAAGAGTACCATATAAAATAAACCCAAGGAGGAACACCCCATAATCAAACTAAGCAAAATTAAAGGCAAAAAGAAAATATTGAAAGCAGCTAGGGAAAAGAAACAAATAACATACAAGGGAACACCAATAAGGTTATTAGCATATTTTTCAGCTGAAACTCTGCAGGCCAGAAGGGAGTGGCATGATATACTTAACGTGATGAAAGGAAAAAACTTCCAACCAAGATTACTTTACCCAGCAAGGCTCTCAATCAGATTTGAAGGAGAGATCAAAACCTTTACAAATAAGCAGAAGCTAAGAGATTTCTGCAACACTAAACCAGCTTTACAACAAATGCTAAAAGGAACTTCTCTAGCATAAAAAAAAAAAAAAAGGCCACAATCAGAAATGACAAGGCTCACCAGTAAAATCATATATACAGTAAAGATATGAAATCATCCATGAACAATTGTGCTATCAAAATCAGAAATTATGAGAAGAGAGCACAAATGCAGGACACTTGAGATGCATGTGCAATTAAGAAACAGCGATCTCTTTTATATGTAGATTCCTATATCAAAACTTCAGGGTAACTTCAAGTCAAAAATCTAAAATTGATACACAAACAAATAAGAAAACTCAACTCAAATACAACATTAACGATAGTCATCAAACCACAAGAGGAGACAATAATAGAATAAGGGAAGAAAAAAAGAGCAACAAAAATCCAAAACAGTTAATGAAATGGCAATAAGAATATACTTATCAATAAATACCTTAAATGTTAATGGACTGAAAGCCCCAACCAAAAGACATGGACTAGCTGAATGGATACAAAAACAAGACCCATATATATGCTGTCTTCAAGAGACCCACTTCACTTCTAGAGACACATACAAATTGAAAGTGAGAGGATGGAAGAGAACAGTCCATGCAAATGGGAATCAAAAGAAAGTCGGAGTAGCAATACTCATTTCAGACAAAATAGACCTTAAAATGAAGAACATTTTAAGAGACAAGGAAGAGCACTACATAATGATCAAAGGATCAATTCAAGAAGAAGATATAAGAATTTTAAATATCTATGCACCCAACATAGGATCACCACAGTATATAAGACAACCCCTAACAACCTTAAAAGGAGAAATCAACAATAACACAATCATAGTGGGAGACTTAACACCCCACTTACAGCAATGGATAGATCATCCAAACATAAAATCCATAAGGAAACACAGATCCTGAATGACACATTAGACCAGATGGACTTAATAGATATTTATAGGATATTCCAACCAAAAGCAACAGAATACACATTCTTCTCAAGTGCGCACAGAACATTCTCTAAGACTGATCACATCCTGGGCTACAAATCAAGCCTCAGTAACTTTAAGAAAATTGAAATCATTTCAAGCATCTTCTCTGACCACAATGCTATACGACTGGAAATCAATAACAAGAAAAAAATGGCAAAAAACACAAACACGTGGAGACTAAACAACATGCTACCAAACAACCAATGGATCACTGAAGAAATCAAAGAGGAAATTAAAAAACACTTAGAAGCAAATAACAACAAAGATACAACACACCAAAACCTCTGGGATGCAGCAAAAGCAGTTCTAAAAGGGAAGTTTATAGCAATACAAGCCTACCTCAGGAAACAAGAAAATTCTCACATAAACAACCTAACTTTACATCTAAAGCAGCTCTAGCTGATTTAGGGAAGAACAGACAAGACCTAAAGTTAGTAGAAGAAAAGAAATCGTAAAGATCAGAGCAGAAATCAATAAAACAGAAATGAAGAAAACCATAGAAAAGAACAATGAAACTAAAAGCTGGTTCTTTGAAAAGATCGACAAAATTGATAAACCCTTAGCCAGACTCATCAAGAAAAAAAAGAGAGAGGACACAAATCAATAAAATTAGAAATGAAAAAGGAGAAGTAACAAAGGGCATCACAGAAATACAAAGGATCATAAGAGACTACTATGTGCAACTATATGGCAATAAAATGGAAAACCTAGAAGAAATGGACAAATTCTTAGAAAAGCACAATCTTCCAAGAATAAACCAAGATGAAACAGAAAATATGAATAGACCAATCACAAGCTCTGAAATTGAAACTGTGATTTAAAAACTTCCAACAAACAAAAGTCCAGGACCAGATGACTTCACAGGTGAATTCTATCAAACATTTAGAGAAGAGCTGACACCTATCCTTCTGAAACTCTTCCAAAAAATTACAGAGGAAGGGACACTCCCAAACTCATTCTATGAGGCAACCATCACCCTGATACCAAAAACAGACAAAGATACCACAAAAAAAGAAAATTAGAGGCCATTCTCACTGATGAACATAGATGCAAAAATCCTCAACAAAATACTAGCCAACCAAATCCAGCAATACGTTAAAAGGATTGTACATCATGATCAAGTGGGATTTATCCCAGGATGCAAGGATTCTTCAATATCCGCAAATCAATCAGTGTGATACACCATGTTAACAAACTGAAGAATAAAAACCATATGAATCACTCAACAGATGCCAAAAAAGCCTTTGAAAAAAATCCAACACCCATTTCTAATAAAAACCATTCAGAAAGTGGGCATAGGGGGAATCTACCTCAACATAATAAAGGCCATCTATGACAAACCCAGAGCTAACATCATTCTCAATGGTGAAAAGCTGAAAGAATTCCCACTGAGATCAGGAACAAGACAGGGATGTCCACTCTCGCCACTACTATTCAACATAGTTTTGGAATTCCTAGCCACAGCAATCAGAGAAGCAAAAGAAATAAAAGGAATTGAAATTGGAAAGGAAGAAGTAAAACTATTACTATTTGCAGGTGACATGATACTATACATAAAGAATCCTAAAGACTCTGCCAGAAAACTGTTAGAGCTCATCAATGAATTTGGCAAAGTCGCAGGATGCAAAATTAATACACAGAAATCAACTGCATTTCTATATCCTAACAATGAAAGATAAGAAAAAGAAATTAAGGAAGCAATCCCATTTACCATCGCATCAAAAAGAGTCAAATACTTAGGAATAAACCTACCTAAAGTGACAAAAACCCTGTACTCTGAAAATTATAAGACACTGATGAAAGAAATCAAGGATGACATGAACAGATGGAAAGACATGCTCTTGGATCAGAAGAGTCAACATTATCAAAATGACTATACTACCCAAGGCAATAGACAGATTCAATGCAATCCCTATCAAATTACCAAGGACATTTTTCACATAACTAGAATAAAATATTTTAAAGTTTGTTTGGAAACACAAAAGACCCAGAATAGCCAAAGACATCCTGAAAAAGAAAAATGGAGCTGGAGGAATCAGGCTCCCTGACTTCAGACTCTACTACAAAGCTACAGTCATCAAAACCGTATGGTACTGGCACAAAGACAGAAATATAGATCCGTGGAATAGGATAGAAAGCCCAGAATTAAACCCACGTACCTATAGTCAACTGATCTATGACAAAGGAGGCAAGAATATACAATGGAGAAAAGACAGCCTGTTCAGTAAGTGGTGCTGGGAAAACTGGACAGCCACATGTAAAATAATGAAATTAGAACACTTCCTAACACCATGCACAAAAATAAACTCAAAATGGATTAAAGACCTAGATTTAAGACCAGATACTATAAAACTCTTAGAGGAAAACATAGGCCAAACACTCTCTGACATAAATGACAGCAACATCTTCTCAGATCCACCTGTTAGAGTAATGACAATAAAAAGAAAAATAAACAAATGGGACTTAATTAAACTTCAAAGTTTCTGCACAGCTAAGAAAACCCTAAACAAAACGAAAAGACAACCCACAGAATGGGAGAAAATATTTGCAAATGAATCGACTGACAAGGGATTAATCTCCAAAATTTACAAACAGCCCCTACAGCTCAACACCAAAACAACAAACCCACTTAAAAAAAAATGGGCAGAAGATCTAAACTGATAATTCTCCAAAGAAGACATACAGGTGGTCAAAAGCACATGAAAAGATGTTCTACATCACTCGTTATTAGAGAAACGCAAATCAAAACCACTATGAGGTAGCACATTACACCAGTCAGAATGGCCATCATCAAAAAGTCTACAAACAATAAATGCTGGAGAGGGTGTGGAGAACACGGAACGCTATTACACCATTGGTGGGAATGCAAATTGGTGCAACCACTATGGAAAACAGTATGGAGATTCCTTAGAAAACTAAAAATAGAATTACCATTTGATCCCAGGAGCAATCCCACTTCTGGGGATCTATCCAGGAAATTCATGACTCAAAAAGACACATGTTCTCCAGTGTTCATTGCATCACTCTATACAATAGCCAATTCATGGAAACAATCTAAATGCCCATCAACAGAGGAATGGATAGGGAAGATGTGGTACATATACACAATAGAATATTACTCAGCCATTAAAAGAAATGAAATAACAGCATTTATAGCAACATGGATGAATCTAGACATTATCACGCGAAGTGAAACCAATCAGACAATGAGACACCAACATCAACTGCTACCACTTACATGTGGAAACTTAAAAAAGGACACAATGAACTCCTTTAGCAGAACAGATACTGACTAACGGACTTTAGAAAACTTATGGTTTCCAAATGAGACAAGTCGGGGGGTGGGGGGATGCACTGAGGCTTTGGGATGCAAATGCTATAAAATTTGGTTGTGATGATTTTTATACACCTGTAACTATAATAAAATACATTAAGTAATTAAAAAATAAATTTAAAAAAATAATAAAACTACTGTATGACCCAGCAATTTCACTACTAGGAAAAAAAATAAAAACATTAATTGGAAAAGATACAAGTACCCCAATGTTCATAGATGCATTATTTCCAATTATTAAGATATGGATGCAACTTAAGTATCCATCAACAGATGAGTGGATAAAGAAAACGCGGGAGATATATTCATATAGTATATAGAGAATCCAGTTATGTATATATATATATATAGCTACTCTGCCATAAAAAAGAATGAAATTTTGCCATTTGCAACAACATGGATGGACCTGGAGGGTATTAGACTTAGTAAAATATCAGATGGAGAAAGCCTAATACTGTAGGTCATCACTTATATGTTTAATCTAAATTACTTACAACATTTTTCACAGAACTAGAACAAACAATCCAAAAATTTATATGGTCCTTCCTGAGGCCGTGGGGCCTGATTGGCTGTGTAGGAGGACAAGGAGTCTGTACCCAGCTGGCTCCTGGAGAATAGGCAAAATTGGATGCTGTCCCCACTCTCTTATCCCTTGTTCCTGCTCAGCTTGGTCAAGCTAGACAGCTATCCTCTCTAGAAATGAGAGGAACCCAATCCCAAAGCATTAGACTAAGGGAGTCTACTTTACTGACACAAACAAGGTTTGTTTCTCAGGCAAGGAGTCTGACTCATTTGCACGAAAAATTACCAATAGAACAGGGAGGTAAAATGCTGATTCTATGGTTTTCCCTAGGTTCAGGCAGTAGACATGAATTTTCTTGTCACTGCATGGACAGTGCCCTATGTAGACCAGCAGAAATTCTCTTAACTCTTTGCTCTCTGCTGCCCCCTCCTAAACCCAGCCCTGGGAGGCCATAAGCCCAGGGCAGTCAAGGCCCCAAGTGGCCATCACGGTCTGTGAGCCACGTCGTCATCAGTGCCCTTCCCCAGGCCCACAGTGGGCAGTCACACAAGTGACAAAGCTGCAAGGTCCTAAGCAAAGAGTTTAAGTGCACAAGCTCCTAGGCTGGCCAGCCTGGACTGGACACCCAGTCCCATACTCCCACACCCCACCCCAGTTACCAGCTCTGAGATCTTAGTATTTCCAGCTGTAAAACAGGAATAGTAAGTGCTAACCTCAAGGAAAACTGTGAGGATGAAACAAGTTCATATGAGGATGAAACAAGTTCATGCATAAAGTTCTTAGAGCGTGAGATGGCATCTAATGAGTGCCACAGATTAGATGATGACTGCTTTCACTCTTAGGGCTGCATTCCATTCTTTTCCCAGCAGGAAAACACATCTCTTTGGATCCTTCCTACAGCAGAGCTCAGCCTCCTGCCCTCTGCCAACCCAAGCAGCTATTCCTTCCATTCAATGGCTTTAGCCAAGTCTCCTCTTACCACTCCATCTCACTGAAGTCCAGGCATTGCACAGAACCTTGACTACCTCCTTGCTGACAACTTCCAGACCATAACTTTCTCATATTTGCAGGCAAGCCCAGCCAGAACCTGACACAGAGGAAATACTCTGTATATGTCATTTGAATAAACAGATATATTAGTCCATTGGGAGGTCACTCCACTGACTTCTCTGATCTCTCTCTAGGGCACCAGGACTGGGGGGAGTCGGGGGAGTGGTAGACCTGCCAAACTACAGGCACAGACACCCCTGATGCTCCTGCCAGGAAGAGTGAACACGTTTAAACTCCATCTTACACACAGTTACAATTTTTTTTAAGCCAAACATGTTCATAATCAAAGAGCTCCTGACTCATGTCAGGAGTAAGCTTCCAAGGAATAGTGAGGGGAAAAGGCCTGGAGAAGGAAGTGGAAGCTTCTCTTTGCTCTTCATTTACAAACTGATGTGAAAGAAACAGTTGTAGCTGGAGAAAAATTCACAAGGAACAGGATAGGACTGCTCCTGAACAGGTAACTACAAGTAAGCAGCAAACCCTCTGAGAGAAGCTTCATGTTGACAGGGCTGCAAACACCGTCCTAGCCTGTGACAGCATTTCAACACCAGCCAACGGACTGGGAAACCAAAATTCCAAAACCATCACCTTTACAGAAATCTTCTCCTTTATCTGATTCCTTAAAAACTGCCTCCGGTGCTGATTATTTGTTCTCCGGACCAGATGATACTCAGGCTGCCAAACCACCTCAGACCAGGCTTGCACAGGAAGCCCGCGGCTAGAAGTCTGGACAAACCTCCTCTGGGCCAAGCTGTGTTGTGAATAATAACACCAAGACCTTGCTTCCTTTCTGTCTTTCCTGAGGTAATTATGGACAATATACACCTGACTGGCTTTCATTCATTTTGTGTCTCTTTTAAGTATTCCTTGGATACAAAGCTTCTGTCTATTGAAATTTAAATTCATTCTTTCTTCCAAAGGCTTCATAATGCAAGTGAAAGTGAGTAAGGACTACCTGGTGGGATCTTTCAGGATTCTGCACATGGATGCAGTTCAAATCAAAAGTGTACTCCCCCTTTTGTCCCCCATACGGGGACCGTCTACACATGTCCTAAGGGCATTTGCACAGCACTTTCCACATCAGAAATGACTGTTTGTTTACTGTCTATTGGGAAGGTAAACTCTGAGTACAGACACTGCCCTACCCACAGCTGTATCTCCCACAGAGCTGGGCATATAGTTAGACTTTATGGATGAATGAATGAGTAAATTTATTTTAGTAAAAAGGAAGAGAAGAAAAAAAGGGGACAACTGTTGGAAATTCAGGACTTTTTCTACCCAAAATCATCAAATGTAAGATTTCTGACTCTCTGATCAAGGGCAGAAGAAACACTATAAATATGCTTAAATGGATCCCTTTAAAACTATGCTAGTGGAAGCAACCCAAGTGCCTATCAGTGGATGAATGGATAAACAGAATGTGCTGTATTCCTCAAAGGGGAATGAGATCCTGACACATGCTACAGCATGATGAACTATGCAAATAATATGCCTAGTAAAATGATCCTGACACGAAAAGACAAATACTGTGTGATTACACTTATATGGAACTGAGTACTACAGTAGTCAAATGTATAGAAGCAGGAAAGACAGTTATTCTTTAATGGACACAGAATTTCTTTGGGAAGATAAAAGTTCTAGAAACAGACAGTGGTGATGGTTATACAACACTGTGAATATACTTCATAGCACAGAACTGTACACTTTTAAATGGTAAATTTCATATTTTACTACACTTTTTTAAAAAAGCTATGTTGGGCAGCCCAAAAATAAACTAAGGACTTAGACCTGATAAAAAATGTTAAGAGGTGTGAAGTCAACCAAGATGGCAACATAAGTCATTTCTGACTTCACACCCCCTCATGAGAAGAAGTTACAACTATTCGTGGATGAGATACCCCTGAGAGAACCCTAGAACACGCAGGTGAGGCTAAAACCCCACAGAGACCAAACAGACTTCCTTAGAAGGTTAAAAGAAGCAGCTGCACATGGCTGGTACTGACCCACCATCAGACTGCTTCAGCATGATGCCAAGGGGTCCCCCTCTTGTGGAAGAGCTGAGGGTAGACATCTAACTTCATCAGCCTTGTGGCTCAGACCTTGGAAGCCCCCACTCCAGTCTCACTCCATGGGATTGATGCCTTGACCTCTGGGAATCTGATTATGACAGAGAAGTGGGGAAAGTTCTGCTAACCTGAATGCAGATCTTGGCAGACTAAGTTGCTACGTGTAGTGCCCAAGTAGTGGTCCCAACTAGCAGCTCTGCTCATCTGCAGAGCCAAGATGATGGTGCAGTCTGACCAGGAAAATCAGCAGGTGTGCCTCATTCAAGCCTCAAAAGAACCTTGCCATCCCTGAAGCCTGGTCAATCACAGCCTGGCGCACTGCTCAGGGTAGCTCCCAGACCCATGTAACCAGAAACGGAGCGCAGGATACCTGGAGGCTGCACAGCACAGTTACTCAAGGAGGGAGTACAGCAGGCAGAGCTGATCATCTGCAGAGCAAAGCTGGGTGGTACCACTGGGCCAGGGAACTTGTAGAGCTGGTTAGCTTGAGTTAAGGCCTCAAACAAAGAGCCTTTTAGGGCTTCGAGGGCTCCCCTGCTCCCCCCAGTTAGGGGAGCTAATTCATAGCCCCACCCACTGCTGACTATAACTCCTGGCCCATGCCCAAAGAAAGCCTGACTGGGAAAACCTGAGAGACTGTTTGGAGCTGCTCCTCCTGTTCTACCCACACAATCAAGCCAATTCATAGCCCCACCTACTCTTAAGTATAGTAATGAGTCTCCACTGTCTAGTAAGCTGGACCAGAGGACCCACGCAACCATGAAGCTCATCCTACAGCCTTGCTTGGGCAGAGAACCAAGCCTGCATTCCTATCTAACTGTTCTCAACCAGCAGCTCCCCAGGCCCTCATCAGGCGGTAGCCTTGCCCCCAAAGAAACCCTGGTAGGAAGGCTTATCTGCCCAAGGACGTTACTAGCAGACACGTCCAAAAACCTAAACTGAGCCGACAGATGAAGAACTGCCTCTGTCAAAGAGTTTATAAAGTCTGGACGAGAAGGGACCACTTATTCAAATATGGAGATAAGGAATCAAGGGTTACACAAAATTCAGGTAAAGGTGACACCACCAAAGGAAATGAATAAAACTCAAGCTCAATAACTGACCCTAAAGAAATGGAGATCTATGAACTATCAGACAAAGAATTCATAATAATACTCTCAAGGAAGTTTAGTAATTAACAAGAACACACAGAAAACTAAACAAAGTCAGAAAAACAATGCATAAACAAAACAAGAAGTTTAACAAATAGAAACTAAAAGAAAACAAAAAAAGCCAACCCAAACCTAATAGAAATCCTAGAGCTGAAAAATACAAAAACTGAAGAATTCAACAGAGAACTTTAAAAGCAGGACAAACCTTGCAAAAGAAAGAATAAATGGTCTAGAAAACAGGACATTTAAAGTTATCCATTCAAAGAAATAAAAATAGTAAAGAAGAGTGAAGAAAGACTATGGACTATGGGACATAACCGCCCCCCCCAAATACACACACATACGCAAACACATGTATATGGGAATTCCAAAAGGAGAAGAGAAAGATATGAAAGAGAAAATATATTTAAAGAAATAATGGCTAAAAATATCCCAAACCTAGAGAGGAATGGATATCCAGATTCATGAAGCTTCAGGATCCCCAGTATGTTGAACTCAAATAGGGTTACACCAAGACATAATTAAACTGTCAAAAATCAAAAAGCAAAGAAAGAATTTTGAAATCAGCAAGAGAAAAGAGAGAACTTACAGACAAGTAAATCCCCATAAGATTATCAGTGGATTCCTCAATAAAAATTAATTTTTCAGGCCAGGACTGATATATTCAAAATATTTTTTTTAAAAAGACCTTTCAACCAAGAATTCCATACACAGCAAAGCTGTCCTTCAGAAATAAAGGAGAGATAATAACTTTCCCAAACAAAAGCTGAGAGAGTTCTTTATCACCAGATCTGCCTTACAAGAAATGCTAAAGGGAGTTCTGTGAATAGAAGTAAAAGGACATTAATTAACATCACAAAAACATAGGAAGGTAGCATAAAACTCACTGGTAATGTTAAGTATATACTCAAAAGTTAGATTCTGTAATATGGTAGTGGTATGTAACTCACTTACAACTCTAGTTTAAAAGTTAAAAAACAAGTTGAGTAAAAATAACCATAACTTAAATAATCTGTTAGTGGTTACACTATATAAAAATATGTAAACTTCAACATCAGTAATCTCAAATGTGAGGGGAAGAAATAAACGTGTAAATTTTAAAAATCCTATAAAAGGTAAGTTGTTATCAGTTTAAAAGTGTTATGATTTTAAGATATTTTATATAAACCTCATGGTAATCACAAGGGACAAATCTGTAGCAATTACAAAAAGAACATGATAAAGGAGTCAAAACATAACGATAACAAAAGACACCAAAACACACAAAAAAAGACAGCAGAATAAGAAGCAAGGAAAATCGAATCTACAAAACAGTTTAAAAACAATTAATGACATGACAATAGTAAGTCCTTATCTACCAATAATTACTTTAAACATGCAAGGATTAATATCGCTAATCAAAAGGCATAGAATGACTGGATAAAAACAAAACCAAAAACATGATTCAATAATATGCTGCCTACAACAGACTCACTAAAGCTATACATAGACTGACAGTGGAGGGATGGAAAAAGATATTTCAAGTAAATGGCAAAAAAAAAAAAGCAGGGGCAGATGAAGAATACATTATCCCAAAGGAGGAGAAGGAAGGAAATAAAGATCACAAATTAAATGAAATAGAGACTAACACAATACTTATATCAGACAAAATGGACTTTAAAAATGGTTAAAGCAGACAAAGTCATTATCTAGTGATAAGGGCTCAATCCATCAATAAAATATAAAATTGTAAATATTTATGCATCCAACATCAAAGCACAAATGCATGAAGCAAAAATTAACAGAGATAAAAAGGAGAAAGAAAAATAATACAATAATAGTTGGAGATTTTGATACCTGACTCAACAATGTATTGATCATCCACCCAAAGAATCAATACGGAAAAAGCAAATTTGAATGATGCTATAGACAAATCTAAGACATACATACAAAGCATTATATCTGACATCAGAATACAATTCTTCTTAGGGCACCCATGGGACACTTTCTAGGAAGACCATATTCTGGGTCCCAAAAAAAGCATACATACAAAGCAAATTCAAGGAGAGTGAAATCACACCAAGTATCTTCTCTTTAACACAGTGGTATGAAACTAGAAATCAATTACAGGAAGAACACTGGAAAAATCTTGAATACATGGCAATTAGACAACACTCTCCTGAACAACCAATGGTACAAAGAAGAAATTAAAAGAGAAATTGAAAAGTTTCTTGAGATAAACCAAAATAGGAAAAGCAGTACTTTTTTTTTTTTGCTTAATGGATTTTATTTCAATTATAGGTGTACAAAAATCATCACAAGTCAATTTGATAGCATTTGCGTCCCAGACACTCAGTGCATCCCCCCATCCCCAGATTGTCTCATTTGAAAAAGCAAAGGTTAGGAAAAACAGTACTAAGAGGGAAATTCATAACAATAGATACCTACATTAAGAAACAAGAAAGATCTCAAGTAAACCACCTAACCTTACATCTCAAGGAACTAGAGAAAGAAGAATAAATTAAGCCCAAAGGTAAGAGAAGGAAGGAAATAAAGATTACAAATTAAATGAAATAGACACTAAGATAAAAGGTCAACAAAACTAAGGACTGGTTCTTTGAAAAGATAAACAAAAACTGACAAATCTTTAGCTAGACTAACCAAGGAAAAAAGAAAGTACCCAAATCAAAAAAATCACAAGTGAAAAAGGAGACATTACAACTGATATAAAGATATACAAAGGATCGTAAGAAGCTACTATGAACAACTATATGCCAGACAACCTAGAATAAATGGGCAAAAATTCTTAGAAACATACAACCTACCAAGACAGAATCAGGAAGTAATAGAAAATCTGAACAGATCAACTACTAGTAAGGAGACTGAATTAAAAACAAAACAGGAGGTGCAGCAACATGGCAGAGGAGTAAGAGGTCTTGCTCACCCTGTTCCACAAACACATCAAAAAAACACATCTGCATTTAAATGACTTGTACAGAACATCAACTGAATGCTGGCAGAAGAACTTAAGCCTCCAAAAAGGGCAAGAAACTCTTGACATAACTGGGTAGAACAACAGAAAAAAAAAGTGAGAGAGAGAAAAAAGGAATCAGGATGGCACCAGCATTCCAGGGAGGGAGCTGTGAAGGAGAAAAGGAACCCACACCCTGGGAAGCCAAAGGAAAGATTAGCAGAGCCAGAGGGACATCAAAGCCTGAGAAAAGTGCCGCAGCTGGACTAGAGAAAGGCAAAGTGGAGTGAGAGCCTCACAGATCATCTGAATACCAACACCTGCACAGACACCACAGCCTGAGACGCTCGTGTGGGGGACTGGGAGCTGAGACTTAGGCTCCAGAGGTCAGTCCCCAGGAGAGGGCTGGGGTTGGTAGCGTGGACACAGCCTAAGGGGCTAAGAAGCAGTGCACCATGGGCAGGGGAGCAATACTCTACGGGTTTGGGAGTGGAATGTCAGGACAGAGGGAACCCGGGAAAAGGTTCTGACCTGCAGGAGAGGCAAGGCACCATTGTTGGGGAGGACGAGAGGAGGAGGGGATGACTGCCATAGGAAACTCCTTGTACCAGAGTGTGTGCAGAGGGCAGGATCCCAGAGGGTGGGGCAGATCAAGGGTAAATCTCCAGGAGCTGGAGGTGAGCTCCTAGAGGGCAGGATGACTCAAGTGCACATCGCCTGCAGCCAGAGGCCAGCTCCTAGAGGGCAGGGTGGCTCAAGTGCAAACCAAGGGCAACCAGAGGCCGCTTGCTAGACCTCTGTGGTCCCGACGTCTTCTGGACACAGCCCGCCTGTGCCACTGGGACCAGAAGCCGCTTGCTAGGCTTCTGCAGGTGTCTCTAGGCACAGCTCACCCGCGACAGGAAGCAGCTTGCTAGACTGCAGCAGACCAGGCTTCTTGGGGCGCAGACTGCCCACAACATGGAGGACGCTTGCTTGACCACGGTGGACTGGGCGTCTCTGGCACAGCCATCCAATAGATTTCACTTATATATTTGGGAGATGGGCATTTCTTGCCCAGGCTACTGGTGGCCGGGTACCTCTCATGTGGGCTAAGGGCATAAGGGGGCTAAGTGCGACATGGGGCCTACCAAGCACCAGACACTGCTGCTATCACTCCCCTGGGAACACACCCATCCTGCAGCTGCCACTGCCAAACCTTCATGGCAGCACCCAGACACTTGTTCTCTGTTACCCCCCAAGACCATACAATTAGGAGCAGCTGGTGCAGCACATCCTATGTGGTCTAAGTGGGACAGGGTGCTTCCTGGGGGCCTGCAGGGGCAGGAACAAACCACCACAGTTATCCCTGACTCCAAAGGTGGGTGTGGCCCACCACAACAGGGGATACCTGAACAAAAATCATTTGCAGCCCCAACCACCTCAGAGGGCAACACAGAGAAAGACATTATGACGGAACACCACCTGCTGTTGCTCTCGTTCCCCTGGGACCACACCAGCCCTGCAGCTGCCACTGCCAAACATTCTGGGCAGTGCCCAGATGCTTGTCCCTTCCCAGGAATCTGTAACTCGGAGCACCCTGTGCAGCACATCCTGTAGGGGCTAAGCAGGACAAGGTACTTCCAGCATGGTCTACAGGAGGCAGAGGCAAACCACCGTAGTTACCTCTGGCTCCAGAGGTGGGAATGGCACACACCACTAGGGGTCTGTGAATAGGTACCACCTGCAGCCCCAGTCACCTCAAGGACACCACAGAGGATGGCACTGTGACTGAACAACACTTGTGGGTACTATCGCACTCTTGGGAACACACCAGCCCTGCTGCTCCCACTGCTAAGGGCTCTGGGAAGTACCCATATGCCTGATCTCTATCACTTCCCAGGACCCTGCAACTAGGAGCAAGCTGTATAGCACCTCCCTTGTGGGCTAAGTGAGATGGGTTGCTTCATGCATGGTCTACAGGTGAAGGGGGCAAACCACCACAGTTATCACTGGCTCTAGAGACGATCATTGCCCGCTACCACTAGGAGTCCCTGAAGAGGTCCTACCTACGGTTTCAATCACCTCAGAGGAGGGCACTGCAATTGAACACTAGCCGTTGTGGCTCCCACTGCCCTGGGAACTCACACATCCTGCAACTGCAACTGCCAAACGCTCTGGACACCTGGCAGATCTGCCTAGAGCTTAACACCACTTCCCAGGGCCCTGCAACTAGGAGTAGTCAGTGTCACCTTCCTGCAGGTCCTGGTTGCTGTAGAGAGCCCAGTGACCAAGCCCCAACTGCTGACCCTACCCATTGCTTCCTCCCTGAAAACACATGGAGCACTAAGGAGATAATAGCCTGCTCACACCGAAGAAAGACACACCAAATATTCAAATTCCCACACCAAAAATAAATACTAACCACAAAAAATACAAAGCAGTGCTGCTGCCTAGAAGTAGCCTTACAAGACTACAGTGTGGCTTCCCCAAACTCACAGAAAAAGAAAACCATAAGCAAGGTGAAGAAGCTCAGAAACCATTCCCAGTTAAAGGAACAGGAGAAGTCATCTAAAGCAGTCAACAATGAAACAGACCTCTGCAGTCTGACAGAAACGGAGTTCAGAAGGGAGATAGTGAAAATACTTGAGGAATTAAGGCTGAATATCAAGGAATTAAGAGAAGATGCAAACAGCAATGCAGATTCCCTTAGAAAGGAACTAGAAAATATAAGGAGGAGGCAAGAAAAGCTGTAAAACTCATTTTCAGACATGCAAACTGAGCTAAAAGCAATAAAGAACAGATTGAATAATGCAGAGGAACAAATTAGCGACATGGAAGATAGAATAATTGAAATCATGCAATCAGGACAGCAGACAGTAAATGAAATGAAGAAACATGAAAGCAATATAAGAGATCTATAGGATAATATAAAGTGGGCCAATCTATGCATAATAGAAATTCCAGAAGGAGAAGAAAAAGGGGATTGAAAATATATTTGAAGAAATTATGTCTGAAAACTTTCCAAATCTGAAGGAATCTGACATCAAGATACAGGAAGCACAGAGGGGTCCAAACAAATTGAACCCAAATAGGCCCACACCAAGACATGTTATATTAAATATGGCAAAAATTAAAGATAAAGAGAGGATCCTAAAGGCTGTAAGAGAAAAGCAAAAGTATTATTATAAGGGATCCCCCATAAGGCTATCAGTTGATTTCTCTACAGAATGACTACAGGACAGAAGGGAGTGGCAAGATATATTTAAAGTTCTGAATGGAAAAAATCTGCAACCTAGAATACTCTACTGAGCAGGAATATCATTTAAAATAGAAGGGGAAATAAAGAATTTCTCCAACAAACAAAAGCTAAAAGAGTACAGGAATACTAAACCCTTTCTAAAAGAAATACTGAAAGGGCTCCTATAAAAAAAAAAATTTTAAAGTAAGAAATAGAATGGAGGAAACCACAAATGGAAAACAATCATTCAAATAAGCCAGCATACAGATCTAAATATGAAGATGTCAAAAAAATTAAGGAATTAAAAAAAAACAATAAAATCATACATTATGGGGAGGGAAAATAAGAAAATATAACTTTTTTTCTTCTATTTTAACTTTAAAAAATTTTTTTTAATGATTTGTTTGAGCCTATATGGCTATCAGGCTAAAGCAAGCAGATATAAGAAGGTGTTAGCATACTTAAAAAACAGGGCAACCACAAATCAAAATGGAACATCACATCCGCAAATACTGAAAAGAAAAGCACTCAAGCATAAAATAAATGGAAACCATCCAAATAAAAAAAGAAAGGAAGAAAAGAGAAACATAGAATCAACTGGAAAACAAGGTCTAAAATGGCAATAAATACATATCTATCAATATTCACCTTAAAGGTCAATGGACTGAGTGCTCCAATCAAAAGATACAGAGTGGCAGACTGGTTAAAAGAGCAAAAACCTACAATCTGCTGCCTATAAGAGACTCACCTCAGGGCAAAGGACACATATAAACTGAAACTGAGGGGATGGGAAAAGATATTTCATGCCAATGGACAAGACAGGAAAGCAGGAGTTGCAATACTCATATAAGACAAAATAGACTTTAAGATGAAGGACATAAAGAAAGACAAAGAAGAACACTATTTAATGGTTAAAGGATCCATTCAAGAAGAGGATATTACAATCATCAATATATATGCCCCTAATATAGGAGCACCCAAGGACCTACAACAAGTACTATCAGACATAAAAGAAGAAATACATGGGAATACAATAATAGTAGGAGACTTTAACACCCCACTCACATCAATGGACAGATCCTCTAGGCAGAAAATCAGTAAGGCAACTGAGATCCTAAATGACACAATAGAAAAGTTAGACCTAATTGACATTTTCAGGACATTACATCCAAGAATATCAGAATATACATTCTTCTCAAGTGCACATGGAACATTCTCAAGGACAGATCACATACCGGGGGGCACAAATCTAACCTCAACAAATTTAAGAATATAGAAATTATTTCATGTATCTTCTCTGACCACAATGGCATGAAATTAGAAATCAACCACAGGAAAAAAAATGAGAAAAAACTACATGGAGACTAAACAACATGCTACTAAAAAATGAACAGGTCAATGAGGAAATCAAGAAGGAAATTAAAAAATACCTTGAGACAAATGATAACGAAGATACAACCACTCCAAATCTATGGGATGCTGCAAAAGCAGTGCTCAGAGGGAAGTTCATAGCAATACGGGCCTTTCTCAAAAAAGAAAAATCTCAAATCGACAAGTTAACCCAGCACCTAAATGAATTAGAAAAAGAACAACAACAAAAAAAACCTAAATGCAGCAGAAGGAAGGAAATCATAAAGATCAGAGAGGAAATCAACAAAATAGAAATTCAAAAAAACAACAGAAAAAAAAAATCAATAAAACCAAGAGCTGGTTCTTCAAAAGGGTAAACAAAATTGACAAACATCTGGCTAGACTCACCAAGAAGAGGAGAGAAAAATCCCAAATAAATAAAATAAGAAATGAAAAAGGAAAAGTCACAACAGATATTACAGAAATACAAAAAACCATGAGAGAATACTATGAACAACTGTATGCCAACAAATCTGATAACCTAGACAAAATGGACAACTTTTTAGACTTACACCCTGCCCAAACTGAATCAAGAATAGATCAACTGAAGAGACCGATCACTAGAAATGAAATTGAGTATGTCATCAAAACACTCCCTACAAATAAAAGTCCAGGATCAGATGGCTTCACAGGTGAATTCTACCAAACATATAAAGAGGAACTCATACCCATCCTCCTTAAACTTTTCCAAAAGGCTGAAGAAGAAGGAACACTCCCAAAGACATTCCATGATGCCAACATCACCTTAATTCCAAAACCAGACAAAGATACCATGAAAAAAGAAAACTATAGGCCAATATCTTTGATGAATATAGATGGAAAAATTCTCAACAAAATTTTAGCCAACTGAATCCAACAACATATCAAAAAGATCATACACCACGACCAGGTGGGATTCATCCCAGGTACACAAGGATTGTTCAACATACGCAAATCAATCAATGTCATACACCACAATAACAAAAGAAAAGTCAAAAACCACATAATCATCTCAATAGATGCAGAAAAAGCATTTGACAAAGTCCAACATCCATTCATGATCAAAACTCTTACCAAATGGGGATAGAGGGAACATTCCTTAACATCATAAAAGCCATTTACGACAAACCCACAGCAAATATAATACTCAATGTAGAAAAGCTGAAAGCCTTCCCACTAAAAGCTGGAACAAGACAAGGATGCCCACTCTCGCCACTCTTTTTCAACATAGTATTGGAAGTGCTAGCTATAGCAATCAGACAAACAAAAGAAATAAAAGGCATCCAAATAGGAAGAGAAGAGGTAAAACTGTCACTGTATGCAGATGACATGATACCATATATAGAAAACCCCAAGGACTCAACCCCAAAATTACTTGATCTGATCAACAAATTCAACAAAGTAGCAGGATATATGATTAACCTTCAGAAATCATCACACTTCTGTATACTAACGATGAAATATTAGAAAAAGAATACCAAAATACAGTATCTTTTAAAATTGTACCCCAAAAAAACCAAATACCTGGGAATAAACCTGACCAAGGAGGTAACTCACATGCCTAGAACTATAAAACATTAATCAAGGAAATCAAAGAAGATACAAATGGAAAGATATCCAACGCTCATGGGCGGAAAAATTAATATTGTAAAAATGGCTATACTACCCAAAGCAATCTACAAATTCAATGCAATCCCTATCAAATTACCCATGACATTTTTCACAGAACTAGAACAAACCAATAATTTATATGGAACCACAAAAGACCCAGAATTGCAAAAGCAATTCTGAGGAACAAAAACCAAGCAGGAGGCATAATTCTCCCAGACCTCAGGCAATATTACAAAGCCACAGTAATCAAGACACTGTAGTACTGGTACCAATACAGACATACAGGCCAATGGAGCAGAACAGAGAACCCAAAAATAAACCCAGACGCCTACGGCCAATTGATCTTTGACAAAGGAGGCAAGAACATAAGGGAAAAAGACAATCTTTTCAGTATTGCTGGGAAACCTGGACAGCTGCATGCAAATCAATGAAACCAGAACACACTCTCACACCATGCACAAAAATAAACTCAAAATGGCTTACAGACTTAAATATAAGACAAGACACCATTAAACTCCTGGAAGAGAACATTGGCAAAACATTCTCTAACTTCAACTTTACAAATGTTTTTTTCAGGTCAGTCTCCCAGAGTAACAGAAATAAAAGCAATGATAAACCAATGGGACCTAATCAAACTGCAGAGCAAAGGAAACCAAAAAGAAAACTAAAAGACAACTTACAGAATGGGAGAAAATAGTGTCAAATGATGCAACTGACAAGGGCTTAATCTCTAAAATATACAAACAACTTATACAACTCAACAGCAAAAAAGCCAACAACCCAACGGAAAAATGGGCAAAAGACCTGAATAGACACTTCTCCAAAGAAAATATACAGATGGTCAACAAGCACATGAAAAATGCTCAACATCACTGATGATTAGAGAAATGCAAATCAAAACTACCATGAGCTATCACCTCACACCAGTCAGAATGGCCAACATTCATAAGTCTACAAACAATAAATGCTGGAGGGGGTGTGGAGAAAAGGGAACCCTCCTGCACTGTTGGTGGGAATGTAAGCTGGTACAACCATTATGGAAAACAGTATGGAGGTACCTTAGAAAACTATACATAGAACTACCATATGACCCAGCAATCCCACTCTTGGGCCTATATCCGGACAAAACTTTCCTTGAAAAAGACACTTGCACACACATGTTCATTGCAGCACTATTCACAATAGCCAAGACGTGGAAACAACCCAAATGTCCATCGACAGACGATTGGATTAGGAAGATGTGGTATATATACACGATGGAATACTACTCAGCCATAAAAAATAAAATAAAATAATGTCATCTGCAGCAACATGGATGTAATTAGAGACCCTCATACTGAGTAAAGTAAGAAAGAGAAAGACATACTGTATGATATCACCTATATCTGAAATCTAATATACTGCACAAATGAACCTTTCTACAGAAAATCACAGACTTGAAGAAAAGACTTGTGGTTGCCAAGAGGGTCGGGGAAGGAGTGGGATGGTATGGGAGTCTGGGGTTAATAGTTGTAGTCTATTGCCTTTGGGATGGAAAAGCAAGGAGATCCTGCTGTATAGCACCAGGAACTATGTCTAATCACTTGTGACGAATCTATATATGTATGTGTAACTGGGTCACCATGCTGTACAGTTGGAAAATTGACAGAAAACTGTAAACCAGCTATAATGGAAAAAAAAATAAAAATAAAATAAAAACAAACAAAAAAAGCCTCCCAACATGGATAAGCCCAGGACCAGGTGGCTTCACTGGTGAATTTTACCAAACAGTTAAAGAAGAATTAACACCAATCCTTCTCAAACCACTCTCAAAAATCAAAGAGGAGAGAAAGAAAAAATTCCAAAACTTATTTTACATGGCCAACATTACCATGAGACCATCCTGAAAAGAACATTACAAGAAAACAAAACTATAGACCGGTATTCCTGATGCATATGGATGTAAAAATTCTCAGTAAAATATGAGCAAGGGTTATTACCATGATCAAGTGAGATTTAGTCCTGGGATGCAAATTAATCAATGTAATACACCTCTTTAACAAAATCATGCGATCATCTCAATAGATGCTGAAAAAGCATCTAACAAAATTCAACATCTGTCATGATAAAAATCTCATAACAAATTAGGTACAGAAGGAACATATCTCCACATAACAAAGGCCATATATGACAAGGCCACAGCTAATATCATGATCAATGGTCAAAGGCTGAAAGCTTTTCCTCTAAGATCAGGAACTAAGACAAGGTGTCCACTCTAAAAACTCCTATTCAATATAGTTCTGGAAGTCCTGGCCAGAGCAGTCAAGGGAAAGAAATAAAAAGCATCAGAATTGCAAAAGAAGAAATAAAAATGTCAATATTTGCAGCTGACATGATTTATATATTCAAAATTCTAAAAGTCCCACACACACAAAAAGAAACTGATAGATTTAATTGAAAAATCCAGTAAAGTTCTGGGATACAAAAATAACATCAAAAATCAGTAGTATTTCGGAGTTTTCATTGTAGTTCAGTGGTTAACAAATCTGACTAGCATCCATGAGGACGGAGGTTTGATCCCTGGCCTTGCTCAGTGAGTTCAGGATCCAGAGTTGCCATGAGCTGGGGTGTAGGTTGCAGAGGCAGCTCAGATCCTGTGTTGCTGTGGCTGTGGTGTAGGCCTGCAGCTATAGCTCCAAATTGACCTCTAGCCTGGGAACCTCCATATACCACAGACGCAGCCCTAAAAAGCAAAAAAAAAAAAAAAAGTCCATAGTATTTCTCTATACTAACGATGAATTAACTGAAAAATAAAGAAAATGAACCCATTTACAATAGCATCAAAAACAATAAAGTACCTAGGAATAAATTTAACCAAGGAGATGAAAGATCTCTACACTGAAAATTACAAGACATTGATTACAGAAACTTAAGTAGATATACATAAATGTAATGCTATCCTTCCAGGGATTGGAAGATTTAATATTGTTAAAATTTCCATATTATTCAAAGCCATCTAAAGATTTAATGGTGTCCCTATAAAGATTCCAAAGGCATTTTTTACAGAAGTAGAAAAAAAAATCCTAAAATTTATACGGAATCACAATAGACTCTGAAGAGCCAAAACAATCTTGAGAAGAAGGATAAAGTAGGCAGCATCACATTTTCTGATTTCAAGCTCTATTATAAGGTTATAGTTATTAATGGTAATGACACTAAAACATACAGAGACCAATGGAATAAAATCAAGAGCCCATAAATAAACCCCTTCACTATATAATTAAGCACCATTTAATGAGGGAACCAAGAATACTCAATGGGGAAGAAACAGTCTTTTCAGTGAATAGACATTCATGTGCAAAAGAATGAAAGTAGACGTCTGTCTTAGACTACTCACAAAAATTAACTTGAAATGGATTAAAGACTTAATCCACGACTTGTAATACTAGAAACCATAAAACTCCTAGTAAATAACATAGGCAGTAAGCTCTGTGACTTCGGTCTTGGTGATGATTTTTTGAATATGATACCTAAAGCATAAGCAACAAAATTAAAAATAAACAAGTAGGACTACATTAAAGTAAAAAGCTTCTGAAAAGCAAAAGAAACTATTAACAAAATGAAACGATAACCTATGGAATTAGAAAAAATATTTGTAAACTATTTAACCTGATAAAGAAAAAGACAAGAGATAATACATGCTTAAAAAGGATGTGGAGAAAAGGGAACCCCAGTGTACTGTCAGTGAGATTGGTATGGCCACTGTGGAAAACAATATAGAGGTTCCTCAAAAAATTAAAAAATGGAACTAATTACATGATCCAGCAATTCTACTTTGGGGAATATATCTGAAGGAAATGAAAACACTACCTCAAAGGGACATCTGTACCGCCATGTTCACAGCATTATTCATTTACAATAGGCAAGACACAGAAACAATCTTAAGTGTCCACTGAAGGACAAATGGATGAAGAAGTTGTGATACACACCCCCCCACATACACACAAAGACATCCTGGAACGTTACTCATCCATAAAGAAGGTAGAAATCCTGCCATTTGGGGCAACACAGATGGACGCACTTTGAGGGCATGATGCTGAGTGAAATAAGGCAGTCAAAAAACAATACTGTATGATTTCAATTACATGTGGAATCTTAAAAAAAGAAAAAAAAACAAATTTACTAAAAAAAAAAAAAAAGATCAGATGTGGCTACCAGAGGCAGGGAGCGAGGCGGGGGCGAGAGGGGGGAAGCGGGGGTTGCAGGGATTAGAAGAAGGAGGTAAAAAGGAATGAACTTCCAGTTACAGTAAGTACTAGGGATAAGTACTATAATAAGTACTAAGTACATGACTATAGCTAACACTGCTGTGCGGTATACAGCAATGTTGTTAAGGGAGTAAATCCTGAGTTTTCATCACCAGGGAAAAAAGTTTTTTTTTCTCTTTTTTAAATCTATATTAGATGATGGATATTCACTCAACCTGTAATCATTTCACAACGTATGTAAGTCAAATCACTATGCTGTACATCTAACCTTATATAGTGCTATATTTTATATATCGAAACTGGGGGAAAAAGTTAAAAATCCCCTCTATGAGCCAGCATATCAAGGCCCATATTGTTCTCCCTCAAACTCAGGCATTCACGGTGAACCCAGAGGTGATTTAAAGAATTAACTTTCTGAGGAGGAGCTTAGCAGTGCTGATCTGGGTGACCCTGAGGCTTCTGCTTAGTCCCTGAAGCCCTTTCTCCCCAGAGTAAAAGGGGAGCGTCATTTGCCTGGTGAGAGATTCCATGGGCTTCTGCCATTTTAGCGCTACAGTTCAAACCAAAAGGATTGAAGGATTGAAGGCCATCTAACAAATCTAACTATTTCTTAAAAACAGTATCTCCCAACACAAACTAAAAATGCAGTATATATGTTTTAAAACATGTTATGCAGACAAATCAGTGAGTTTGTGCTTGTTAGCCCTCCGCTTTTCACCCACTGGACGCAGATACCTCCACTTTCGCCAATATCATCCCACATACTTAATTAATTACCAACACCCAAATTAAAAAAGAGGAATCAGTTTTCCTTCACAGAAGAAATTACTTTATTCCACTTGAAAAAAGTATACAGATATTCATTCTTTGCCTGGCAAAAGTCATTTCTCATGGGAGCCTAAGTCCAGACTAGAGAATTTAATGGTGACAAATATTAGAGAAACCCGTGGCCCTCAGGGGCACAGTGCGCACCAACATTTGGCTGGAAAAGCATTTACATGATCAGAACATTTCCTGTAGCAAAGGTTCACAAGTTCACTTAATCCTGAAGACCATTTTGGTTTTGAAGAAAAGGTTTAATTTTGAAGATAATTTTACTGTGCTAATTGAACCCAGGGCAAAATCGTTTTTTCACATAACTGAGAGAAGAAACCGGAAGTCCATCTCAAGTACTCTTCTGCCACGTTTCTTTCCTGTTATGTGATGAAATCTTTTAAATGGATACGTAGGCCTTAATGTGGCAAATGCCTTAAACCTGCCTAAAGCTCAGCATTTGTGAAGCTGTTTTCCTCCCTGGAGACAGACCTCTCCCAGGGTAAGCGGGCAACCACTCCTCCATGGGACTGAGGTGGGCTCCTGCCCTCACCCGATGCACCCCGGCTCCACCAGCACGGCCTCATGCCAACCCATGTTCTCCTCCAGCCTCTGCACTTAGCACCACTGCTACCTGTCATAGCAGGTGACCAGCAAACCTCGGGCCCCACTTCCTACTGTCTTTCACAGCAAAGGCCACCTCTAGGCCCTCCAATTGTCTTTGGTACATTGTAGGCTACATTGTATTCACCCAAAGGAAAATGACCCAGCCCATTCTGTGGCTAAGAATGGAGTCAAGGAAGCATCAGGAAGCATGCCTGTTTTCCCTGCGCCACTCTTCCAGGCGCCTGGGGGAGCTCGCAGATGCTTGCCCAGAGACAGCGTGGCCTTTGAAGTGTCACATTTTGGGACCTCGGTGACTGGCACTCATCCTTCTCTCTACACATGCTCCACTCCAGACAATGAACTGCAAGAACTCCTTCCAAAAATGCTGACTTTGGGACTCCAGTTAGTCATCACTGTAGAAATGCTCCTCAGGTGAAACTGGGCCATGGCCTCCAAATGTTCTGGCCAGGAAGCGCTGACTGCACCACACAGAGCTTAAAAAGTGCCTGTGTGTCAGATTAAGTATTTCTCTAAACTACAAGGAACAGAGCTGCTACTTACTCCATATTACAGCAATTTGGATTCAGGGCTTTTTTAATTCTAGATATGACACTGCCTCAAAAAGGTGACCTGAGGTGGCAAATATGATGCAGGGCCTGTTACAACTGCAATGTGTCAGGCTCTAAAACAGGGTGACATTCCACCACTATTGCACAGCACCTTTGCAGGGGAGACACAGAACACCACCCGTCAGTCACCCTCCAGAGCAGACAGGAGACAAAGCAAAGAGCAGACATCCAAAGCTGAACCCAAGGGCTCCCATACTGCAGGTCCCTTTGCCAAGGCCATTCCTCTCCATCCAAGCATGTCCAATCTGGGGGCCTACACAGTGCTACTGTGAAGACTCTCATGGCCAACCTGCTAAATGCCTTCAAGAAACAGCATTTGACATGCCAAGTGTCCCTCTTGCCACTCTTCTCTGGATGTAGGAGGCTCAGGATGCTGGTGTTTTGGCTCCCGCAGTCCTGGATCAGGCAAGGCTCTTCCCACAATGAGAAAAGAATTACTGACAACAAGATGGTGGCTTCTGAAGTGTGTCCATGTCACAGAAAAGGAAATGCAGCACCCTAAGTTATGGCCAGCATTGGCTGATGTACATTGGGAGCCCAATCGCTAAAGCTGGCCCGATTCCTTAGAAACAAAAAATAGCTAGTTCCCCCTGTAAGTGGTCTGACTGAACTGGCTGTCTGAAGAGGGAATGGTTGGTCCTGGAATCGCTAATTTGGGGGCTTGCTCTGGAACTGCACTCATTATCATTGAGCCATTGGGGACAGCAGTTGTATTCAAGCTACTAGGGATCTCACTAGTAGCCTGTATTTTAAAATAGACCAAATAAAACACTGGTAAAACAATTCCAATAAGAAGCATGATAAAAACAGCATTCCACCACTGAATTCCACAGTCTGCACCACTTGTCGATGTCTTTGGAGGAGCTGGAAGCAGGGGTTGACTGGAGGTTCCTAAGCAGTAACTTTCACTCAAAAAGATTTCTGACTGCACGACATGCTCAATATTCTGGTCGATGCCCTTAAAGAACTCCGTCAGCGGGCTAGACAGGGCATCGGCACCAAGAGCCATTCTGTCTGGGTCTGGCTGCTCCTCGAAGGTCACTCTGGTCTCTGTGGATGAGCTCAGGAGGGGTCTGAGTTCTTTGTGGGTCTCTGTTAGGATCCCGTGGTTTTTTACCGGAATCTTAATAGATTTCAAAGCATATAAGTCTTGTTCTTTGATGAAGTTGTTGACTTTCTTGATATCTGCAACCTAAAGAAGCCATGAAGACAAACATCACAAAATACACAAAGGTCCTTAAAACTAATATCCCCGAAGTGGTTCTTTAAACTTTCTAGCGGATGATCCAAGCCTACTCTGCCTAAGAATCTGATGAAAACTGAAAAACTATACCCATACACAAAATTTGGTTTAGGCCGAATAATTTTTTTTTGGCTTTAACTCAGGCTTAACGTATAGCTTAATCATCAAATTTTTGTAGAAATTACAAGCTTGAACAACTTAAGATTATTTTGGAAAAGATTTTATTGTTTGTTTAAAGTGTGTCTTCAACAAAATGCTTTTAGGTGGAACACGTCATGAAAACACATGGTAAAGACATTTCTACATTTAACTTTTGAGGCAACAGTGCCCCTGTCTGGCTGACTTTCTCCTGCATCAGAACTTAATTTAGTAGCTGTAGTAGACATTAGCATTCAGCAAACACAAAGCCTCATACACACAAGAAGCTAGCTTACCTGTAATAACATTTTTAAAGGTGTGCCTTAATGATTCTAGGATGTTTTCTTTCCTGGAAGTACTGTACGGCCTATAAACTTCTCTACCTTTTTGGCCACACCTGCAGCATATGGAAGTTCCCGGGCCAGGAACCGAATCTGAGCCTCAGCCCTGACCTATGCCACAGTTTAACCCGCTGCACCACAGCAGGAACTCCCTAAACATATTTTTTAAATACAAGTGACCTAGAGTTGATTCACTTTAAGGTTTTCACAACACTTCTTAGAAATCAGAAACAAGCAGAGAATTTGCATCAAGCTGAGAAATATGGATTGAAATCTTCTATTCGAAAATTAAAAAGACTCAAGGAGAAAGGAACATGACTGTGAGTTTTATAAAGCTTATGACGAACTCTTCTCATAATTAAACGTTAAGATTTAAAAAGTAGGGAGAAAAAATAAAAAGTAGGGAAAAATAAGATAAATCCTCCCTCAAGTTACTGTTTGAAAACTTGTCAAAAGCATCAGAGGTGAGCTCTGAAGTTTTAACTCCTAAGTCCACTTAAATGAGGATGTAAATGCAGCCAATACACTTTATTCATATCAGTCATTATTATTCGGTAATAATAATGACCAGTATTAATTATTCATGATCAGTCATTCATTAATTATACAGCAAGTGCTTTTATTATTTCATTGAATTGAAATGGAGAACATTTTTAATTTATTACATCCTGAAACTTAATGTGCTTGAGATCTTTCTGTCCTTGACCCTAATAAGCTAATATCAAATTTATTTACTTCAAATAGAAAACTGATCATTTATTAGATATATTACATAGTCCTTTGGGATTTATTAAACCATTCCAAGAAACCCGCTGCATCTATTCAGGTCTCTGTGGGCGAGGATTCATTTTTTAGCCCATGCTCTATACAGTATGCCTACAGAAGCTGATTATAAGTCAAATATAAATCTCAGTACAATTTAGAGGCCAGCTGGTTCATTTCCCTGGGAAATACAACACCCCCACAGAACATATTGAGCCATTTGGTCCCTGTCAGATAAATGAGAGACATTTCAAGAATGAAAAGATTTTTTTTAAATAAGTTGCTGATATAGCCTTAGAGAAAGCCACAGAAAGTAGTAGCACAGCATTACCAAAATGAAATAAATAGTTTTAACCTAGGAGAAAACCCCACAGTTCTATAAATACCTTCCTACTTACTTTGCCATTGTTAACCACTCTGAATGCTAAAAACATAATTAAAGAGAGAAACAGTGTTATATAGATACACACCATACAAAGGCTAGATCATGCAGTTCTAAAAGAGAGAAGGTAAAACTATACTAATCAAATAAGCTAACCAGCAAGAAAGATTTAAAAAGTAGCAAAAAAAAAAAAAAGCAAGCATACCAAAGAATCTTGGGTAAATTCTGCCTAGCTCTCTGGCCCCATTATATCTTAAATAAAATGTGCTCAAAAAAAAAAAAAAAAGTTTCAGAATTTCAGTCTGGAGGGACAAGGAAGAGCAGAAGTACTCTGCATAGAGGGAACCTCCCCATCACCTAAATGGACTCGGAGTCTGGGGTTAATAGATGCAAATTTGGAGTGGATAAACAATGAGATCCAGCTGTCTAGCACATGGAATTACATTCAATCACTTGTGATGGAAGATGATGGAGGATAATGTGAGAAAAAGAACATATATATATGTGTGTGTATGACTGGGTCACTTTGCTGTACAGTAGAAATAGAACACTGTAAATTATAACTATAACGAAAAAGTAAAAATCAAACAAAAAATTCTAAAAAATTAAATTAAAATTAAAAAAAAAAAAAAATCCTAACTAATCCCCTCTCTTTATGCCCCCAGGGTTCAGAATGAAAGGTACCTGCCTTCCATCTCTAGCTAGACAGGGGTATCCTCTGCAGCAGGACTTCTCCCAATCACTTCTGGGGGTCAGGAAAGGGTAGGAAGGTTCCCTAACCTTCAGGGAGCTCCTCTGCTCCTCTAAACACAGGGGGCGGAGGGCAGGTGGCGCTGTCACTTGTGGGGTTTCTTACTTTGCAGCCATACTGAAGAGCCAGCGTGTTGAGGCTGTCCTCCTGGGCCAGCTCCCGCTGCAGCAGCACCACGTCCCCTGCTCCCGGCTGGTGAGGGTGGTGGACACCCTTCTTCTGACGTTCCTTGCCCCGGGGCCGCAGAGCCACCCGGTGGGACTCGTCCTCGGAGGAGTTCCCCGAGTCCCCACCACCATTCTCAAACATGTAAACGTGACTGGTCGGAGTCCTACAGACACTGGCCGGGCCTCGGAAGGTCTTGGTTAACACTCCTTTCTGCCTCATTTTCTTAACTGAAAACCAAACCCCAGGGTTAATTCCACACAAGGCATATTCATTCTTCTGCGGCTACACTGATAAGTGTCTCCTGGTTAGAAATGACTCTTTTGCCTAGTATTACAAATCGCAACACATACCATTGGTATAAAAAAAAATGTCAAAACACATGTTTATGCTCAATGAGATGAAGGGAGAGACAGGCAAATAAAAACACTCCCCCCTCCCCCGCGCAACTGCGTATTTTTTGCACAGAAAACAAGAGTCCCCTTTTTTGGTCCCCTTATTCCTCATCCACGGTTGCGGGTCTCCCTCAATCCCTCGCATGCAGAGAAACAACTTTTCAGTCTCAGATTAGTAAAGCAACAGCTGGGATCACTGCCAAGAGAGGTAAGGGCGGTTCCCAACTCCCTTCCTTGCACTGAGAATCTTAAAACTCAGAACCATTGTTCGAAAAGTTCTTGCTCAATACTTCAAGCATTCCCAACTATCTAAGGTCAAGACTAGAACTCTGAGACTCCGCTTTTGAAACGGTCTGAATTCTATCACACGTGAGGCAGGTTAGAGGGAAGATACCCGCCCAACTAGGAAGTGCGTCCAGGCTCTCACAGGTGCCTTTGCCTTCAGTGCCTCCCCACACCTGATTTTTATCTTCACTTCCAGACTCGCACAGACGCCACAACACCGCCCTACCCCCTCCAAGTTGATGGAAGAACTTCCAGAAGTGAAATCACACCAGGTTCCTTCCCAGGCAGAGGCGAGCAGACCCCTCGGGCATAAGTGGCCCTGGCGCGACCCCCTCCTTGCCCCACTCCCTCCCCTCTCGGCACTTGGAGCTCGAGCTCGGAGGGGCAGGGAGGCGGCCGCTCTCCCCGCGCCTGCGGCTCGCCCCGGCGGCTCGCAGGCCTGTTTCCCTCGGAGCTCCTTACATGACATGCAGGGGGCCCTCAAACAGGAGCCGAGTGAAAAAAACCCAGAGCGGCCCACCCCTATGCCGAGAACGTCGAGGCCCCAACTTTCCACAAAGGCACGCCCTCCGACCTCTAACCCCAGAAACCTCGGGTCAGCCCTCCAAGTCCTGGGACGCCGCAACTCCAGCGGCAGCAGGGCAACGTCCGAAACCCTGGAGCCGTCGCTCGCCACCCAGCAGGCAAGCGGGGCTACGCCAAGAGCCCACGCAGCACCCCACCTAGACCTCGGACCCCCTCCCGCAGACCTGGGTACCTCACTACCGGAATCCGCCGAAACTCGTCGTCGCCGCCGCCGCCCCTGCCCATTGGCTGCGAAAATCAGCTGGTCCCTGGAGGTGGGGCCGGCGAGGCAGCCAATGAAATCAGCGGCGGGCGGGGACTTGGCCAAGCCCAGCTGTCCTGACAGTCAGCACAGGACCTGCAGCGAGCTAGGCCCGGAGAGGTGGCCGGGTAGGGGGCCTGGGCGCAGCCTCAGCTCCAGGACCTGACCTTTGCTGCAAAGGCTCGCCTGCCACTGCTGCACCGGCTCTTCCAGGCTCCAGTTTATGCCTCGGCTTAAGTCTCCCTTCCGGCTTTCCACTGAGCCTCGGCTTTCTCAGTAGTAGAAGAGGACTTTGGCCCCGACCTGGATCCCCGGTCTGTAACAAGAAGCTCGGATTCCAGGTGGAGTGCCTATTACCAGCAGAGGCCTCCGGAGAAGGAACTCCTCTGGCCTAGGAGGATGAGGGGTTTCGCATCCTAAGCCCTCCCTGGCCAGAACCCAGGAGGAGTTTGCTCTGTCACGCCCCACCCACAAGGACAAAAAACACACAGCTCTCCCACCTCTGGCCCTTCCAGGAATGTCCTTCTCTCAGCTGGTGGCATGGCTAGAACTTCTGAGCCTTAGGCCTCAAATGAGTCACTTTCTCAGCAGGGCCTCCCCTCTTCTCCTGTATACAGGTGTCCTCCCTCTGTGTCTGTCAGATCATTGTTTCTTCATTGCACTTCCCACTTAATTTACTTGTTTTATTGCCTTCTGCTCCTAATTATCATCTCTGAGTCTTTTTTGCTCACCATTTCTGGTGTCCAACTCAGTGCCCCACTTAATAGGTGCTGATTAAGTTGTGGTTTAACAGGAGAGACATTGAGTGACCCAAATGAGGTTTATAGGAAGTGGCAGCACCAACTGTAAGTCCTACAACCCAAAAGGCCCAACTGTCTGGCCCAAAACACCAGATTTGACAAAACTAGGAGTCAGAATTTAATAAAGTTGTGACTAATGAGAGAAGAGTAAGAAGAGACCTGCAAAGCTGAGTTAATACAGCTGCACCCTGAGCAGTTATAGTTGTTTCTTTCATTCAGCATGTCTGGTAAAAAGCAAATCCAGACTCAGAAGGGACTTTCTTCTAAAGGAGTATGGAAAGAGGAGAAAGAGACTGTTGTAACATGAGGAGAAGGCCTGTTGCAATGGGGAGAATACTCTGACTATATGGTCTACAAGTGCCTAAGAGTCAGGGAGAAAGAGGAGTAAACCAAGCTAGAAAGAACCAGGTGTGGGGAAGTGGAATGAAAGGGTGGCAGGATTGCATAGTAAATCCAGCCTATTCTCAAGCGGGACTGTATGGCTGGCTTCAGAGGGCCTTCTGGAGAGAAGCTTAATGGAAGCTTGGTTAACAAGCATTTTGCTCCAATTGATAAATGGGGACAAGAAGTTCAGCTCATCATTTATGAGGCAAAGAAAAGGCACTTGGAGAGTCTGTGTCTGACCACGTCATAGGTAAACCAGCGGTGGGTCTGTGAGTCTTCGCTACGTTGTACGGGGAAAGAGGGGTGGTGCTCTGCAATAAGCCATTTTCCAGAATGCAAAAAGGTTGGGAGGTGGGCCTTAGCCTTCAGAACTGTGAGAAACACACTTATGTTGTGTAAGCCACGCAGCCTGTGGTTTTCTGTAAGGGCAACCTGAGCTATGGCACCGACCTTCTCTGGAGCTCCAGCTAGGGCAGGAGAGATAGAGGGGAGCAGATGATGTGTGGCTATTTTTCCCAGAGGTTTCAAAATACCAGGGAGCAGGGAACCATACTGACAAAATCATTAGGATTTCTCACACCACAACTTCCCATTTTTTAGAGAGGAATTTAAGACCTAGAGATCCAAAGGACTTGGCCGAGGATGCATGGCAGGTTAGGGGTAGCTTTGAGGCACTGTGGAAAATGAATGGAGTCCTGTGCCAGCTCTGCATGTACTAGCTGTGCAGCTTGATCCTTCTGTAAGCTTTCCGGGCCTTGGTCCCGTCTTCTTCTGCACTGGCCTCCATGCCCAGGTTGAACATGCACTCCTTCCACCCACCCCCCGGCAGACATTGCTAGTTCATCACAGAAGCCCAGACAGCTGTAAGGCTTCTGAATGGGATATCCAGGACAGCCATGGCCAGTCAAGCAATACTGTTAAAGCAGGTGAAATTGATTTGCCACTTGTACTCTGTGGAATCTGGTAGTCCTCATCTGACTTCTTGAGTTGTGGTTTCTCTAGTGTCTGAAGGAATATCCATTGGTCATTGGGGCTCAGTCTCCTAGCCACAAAATGGAGAAATCAAAACCTCCTAACTTCTTTCACATATTGTCAAGTCACTGGTACAAAAGAAGCCCTTCGGGAAAAAGTAGCAGCGAGTGTTACAGCTCATAGCTCCAAAGATGTTACCAACTTTAGGAACTCATGGAAAAGTAGTAGTGAAAAAAGGTCTAAGAAGTAGATTGCATTTGGTACAGAAAAAAAAAAATCATTAAAAAGTTAAAGGGCAAGAGTTTCCTGGTAGCTCAACAGGTTAAGGATCTAGTGGTTTCACTTCAGCAGCTCAGGTCGCTGCTGTGGCTCAGGTTCAGTTCCTGGCCCAAGAACTTCCATATGCCACCAGTGCAGCCACAAAAGAAAAAAAAAGTTAAAGGGCATATGACAAATTGGGTAGAAAATGTTCCATCTTTGATGTATTTTTAGTATATAAAGAGCATTCAGACCTTACTAAGAAAAAACACTCTGTAGAATAATTAACAAATTATGCAAATTATTCACTAAAGAAATACATACAGAAAAAGGGTGTTCACTTTACAGACAGTCAAATCCATGGAAACTCATATAGCTGCAAGGAGCTAAAAAAAAAAAAAAACCTCAAACCTAAAAGGATTTCATCATGTGTGGTTGCACAGGTGAGGATAGGGTATCTCAGGCTGTTTGGTGGGAGTGTCCACTGGGGCATTTGTAGCATTATGTAGCAATAGTTTAAATGTATTTACCTGGCCCTGTTTGTGGCATGGGGAAGTTCCTGAGCCAGGGACAGAACCTGTGCCACAGTAGCAACCCAAGCCACAACAGTGACAATGCCAGATCCTTACTTAACCCACTGAGCCAGTAGGGAACTCATTAGCAACTTTTTTTTAAATAATGATTTTTACTTTTTCCATTATAGCTGGTTTACAGTGTTCTGTCAATTTTCTACTGTACAGCAAGGTGACCCAGTCACACATACATGTATACATTCTTTTTTCTCACAGTATCATGCTCCATCATAAGTGACTAGATATAGTTCCCAGTGCTATACAGCAGGATCTCATTGCTTATCCATTCCAAAGGCAATAGTTTGCATCTATTAACCCCAAATTCCCAGTCCCTCCTACTCTCTCCCCCTCTCCCTTGGCAATGACAAGTCTATTCTCCAAGTCTATGATTTTCTTTTCTGTGGAAAGGGTCATTTGTGTAGTATATTAGATTCCAGACATAAGTGATATCATACGGTATTTGTCTTTCTCTTTTTGACTTACTTCACTTAGTATGAGAGTCTCTAGTTCCATCCATGTTGCTGCAAATGACATTATTTTGTTCTTTTTTATGGCTGAGTAGTATTCCACTGTGTTTCCATGTGTGTATTCCATTATATACCACATCTTCTTAATCAAATCATCTGTCAATGGGCATTTAGGTAGTTTCCATGTCTTGGCTATTGTGAATAGTGCTGCAATGAACATGTGGGTGCATTTGTCTTTTTCCAAGAAAATTTTGTCTGGTTAAAGGCCCAAGAGTGGGATTGCTGGGTCATATGGTAGTTCTGTGTATAGCTTTCTAAGGTACCTCCATACTGTTTTCCACAGTGGTTGTACCAGCTTACATTCCCACCAACAGTGCAGGAGGGTTCCCTTTTCTCCACACCTTCTCCAGCATTTCTTATTTGTGGACTTATTAATGATAGCAATTCTGACTGGTGTGAGGTGGTACCTCATTGTAGTTTTGATTTGCATTTCTCTAATAATCAGTGATGTTGAGCATTTTTTCATGTGTTTGTTGGAATGTCTATTCAGGTCTTTTGCCCATTTTTCCATTGGGTTGTTTGCCTTTTTGCTGTTGAGTTGTATAAGTTGTTTGTACATTTTAGAGATTAAACCCTTGTCAGTTGTATCATTTGAAACTGTTTTCTCCGATTCTGTAAGTTGTCTTTTTTTTTTTGGTTTCCTTTGCTGTGCAAAAGCTTGTCAGTTTGATTAGGTCCTTTCTGGGTTCCCTATTCTGTTCCATTGGTCAGTATGTCTGATTTGGTACCAGTACCACACTGTCTTGATTACTGTGACTTGCAGTATTGCCTGAAGTCTGGGAGAGTTATGCCTCCTGCTTGGTTTTTGTTCCTCAGGATTGCTTTGGCAATTCTGGGTCTTTTGTTGTTCCATATACATTTTTGGATTGTTCTGTGAAAAATGTCATGGGTAGTTTGATAGGAATTGGATTGAATCTGTAGAAGCAATTGTTTTTAAAATGTGTGTATTCCTTGATTCTACCTCCCACATGTAGGAATTTACCAAGAAAATAATGAGGACATGTAAAAAGATTTGCTATAAGACTATTCTTTAAGTGAGAAATGGAGGGGGAACCAAAAATGTCCAATAGAAGGAGATTAGGTTGAATTCACTTAGCTCATTTATGTAATGAAATAAGTACACTTATTTAAAATACTCTTATAGGGAGCTCCTGCTGTCACTCAGCAGAAATGAACCTGATTAGTATCCATGAGGATGCAGGTTCGAGCCACAGCACCACTCAGTTGGTTAAAGATCAGGTGTTGCTGTGAGCTATGATGTAGGTCACAGACAAGCCTTGGATCCTGAGTTGCTGTGACTGTGGCATAGGCCAGCAGCTGTAGCTCTGATTAGACGCCTAGCCTGGGAACTTCCATATGCCACAGTCACAGCCTTAAAAATAAATGAATGAATAAATAAATAAAACTCTTGTAGAAGTATAGTTATAGACATGTAAGAATGTTTATGAATAAAAAGCACTGCTTTAAAAATCTCTAGAACTTCCCATTGTGGCTCAGGGCTAATGAACTAGTATCCATGAGGACAAGGGTTCTATCCCCAACCTTGTTCAGTGGGTAAAGGATCCAGCATTGCATGCTATGTCTGATCCACGGCATATGTCGCAGACATGGCTCAGCTGGTGTTGCTGTGGCTGTGGCGTAGGCTGGCAGCTCTGATTCGACCCCTAGCCTGGGAACTTCCATATGCCATGGGTGCAGCCCTAAAAAGACAACAAAAAAACAGACAAACAACAACAAAAAAAAAACTAAAAACCCTCTAGAAAACAAAGTAAGGGAAAAATACCCCACAGCATCACCCCACATGTATCTGATGTGATGGATCTGCACAGTGGTTAAAGCCACAGCTGCTGAAGTTAATTGTCCAATTTTGAGCAGCCATCCCTTAGGACTTGTAGGAAAATTCTGTGACCTCTGCAAGCCCCAGTTTTCTCATCTACAGAATGGAATCTGATGGAGTTCTCTGGTACCTCAGTGGGTTAGGGATCAGCATTGTCACTGGCTTGGGTTGCTGCTGTGGTGAGGGTTTAGTCCATGGCCCAGGAACTTCCACATGCTGCAGACAGGGCCAGAAATAAAGGGGGGTGGGGATCTGATATGGTGCCTGGTATACAGTGAGCATTCTGGAAACATGACTATCATTGTTACCAAGGGAGAAAGCATAAAGGCATATAAGTTATTTTTAATTAAAACATACATTCCCACCCTAGCTTCAGTAGCTGGAGGTGGCTTGTGAAGATCAGATCTGTCTGAACTGGGGACACAAGTTTCTCATGTGAGTTTTAAGCCTGTTTTTCAACAGCTTTATATGTGTCGAATTTGATTGTTCCCTGGGGCCAGGGTGTGTGGTTTTTGTCACAGCAGCCCAAGCAGACTAAGACTGCCTAAGTTACTGTTGCTGGTGGAGTCAGAATTTAACATACATCCTTCCTCATTGTGCAAGGAATCCACTTCTTCACTAACAGTGGTGAAAAAACGCCACTCTGATATCTGAGGGCACCCCTTCTGCCTGCCTCAGATGCCTCCCCTCACTACCCCCTGCCACCAGCTGAGGGGACTGGAGGAAGGCCGTGCCTTTGTGTCCCTTGCACTGCCTCACACATGGTGTTGCTTGCATGGTGGAGGTCCCCAAGGTCCCCAAGATGGTCTAACTCACCCCGACTTATGAGACTTGCCACAGGTAGCATGCCGTCTATTTTCAGGACAGTCAGCTGCTTCCTCAGGACCTCCTAGGCGTAGTGACAAGCACCTAAAATACCAGGCATTGCTCCATTGAGACTCTCCCATGCATGACATGGCAAGGCCTCCGCTGTTTCCTCCTCCATGCTTCTGAGGTGTGGCCTCATGGGAACAACATGGGGATTCTTCCACCAGCCCCATTAGCAGGACTGGACTTGGGGCCGTGGGTTTACAATTAGGGGCTCTGACCTTCACTGAAGTTGGAAATTATCTCCCAGCCTGTGTACATACAGTGTAATTCTTAAATCACTCCATCTACATTCACTTTTTTTTTCAGCTTTATTAGATAAATATCATATACCTTAAAATTCACCATTCATCTTCACTTTTTTTACATTCACACTCACTTTTGAGTCAAACTGCATGATTCAACAGTAGTTGGGGGGTCATAGAGGAGGATTATCATCCTGATCTCACAAGCCAGGTGAATTCATAAGAAGATCCAAAGGAAGTGAGCAGTGGAGACACCACAGAACCACAGTGCAAGTTGTGAACTCAAATACTGTCCTTTGGGAGAACATGGATGAATGATTTTGGGCTGTTGTCCCATTAGGAGGCATGTTTGGAACACTGATATTTTCTAGGTATCTGAGTTTCATTGATGTGTTGAGTAGATACAGCTTTAATTTGCTTTGTGTAGGAAAAGCAGACAGTTACAGTGGTTGGAACATCAGAGTTGCCACGTGAATTCAGGAAACTGAGGGGAAACCTCCAATGTATTTGATAATTTAACATTTTTAAAATGATAAATAATGAAATTGATTCTCAATTTATTTTTTATTTTTAAATATTTCCTCCAGTTTTACTGGGATATAATTGACATATAGCACTGTATAAGTCTAGGGTATATAGCATGATTATTTGACTTACATACAACATGAAATGATGACCACTATGTGTATAGCGAATTTCCATCATCTCATATAACCTCAATTTCTTTTCTTTTCTTTTTTTTGGTCTTTTTGCCTTTTATCTAGAGCCACACCCGCGGCATATGGAGGTTCCCAGGCTAGGGGTCTAACAGGAGCTGTAGCTGCCAGCCTTCGCCACAGCCACAGCAACGTGGGATCCGAGCTGCGTCTGCAACCTACACCACAGCTCATGGCAACGCCAGATCCTTAACCCACTGAGCAAGGCCAGGGATTGAACCCACAACCTCATGGTTCTTAGTCAGATTCGTTAACCTCTGAGCCATGAAGGGAACTCCTAACCTCAGTTTCTTGAACAGTCTTAAGAACAAGAGTCCATGCTCCTTTTGTTTTTCGTATTTTTTTTTAGGGCCATACCCATGGCACATGGAGGTTCCCAGGCTAGGGGTCAAATAGGAGCTGCAGCCGCTGGCCTATGCCACAGCCATAGCAATGCCAGATCTGAGTCAAGTCTGTGGCCTACACCACAGCTCATGACAATGCAAGATTCTTAAGCCCCCGAGCAAGACCAGGGATGGAACCTGCATCCTCAGGGATACTGCGGATTTGTTTCCGATGAGCCAAGACAGGAATTCCCATGCTCTGTTTTTTTTTTATCACCATGTTTTGATTACTCTCAGCCAAGATGCTTAAAGGGCTGTTCTCTGGCCTTCCCGTTTTTTGCCACCATCACCTTAGGATCAGAAGCTGAGCCCAAACAGATTATGTTCTAATCATGTCCTGGAACTAATCCATATCCTATTAGGGGAAAAGGGTAGGGTCCACATATCTGAAATCACTAACTCTTAGGATAGCAGAGAACTAGGAGACTAGTCTTGACTGGTTTTGAAAGAAAGAGGATCTATACTGAAAAAGGAAGGGAGGAAGGGAAGGAGGAAGTGTTGAGGGAGTGTGGAAAGACCTAAAGATACTATCTAGGCTTTCCTAATGAATGGCCCAGCCAGATAACTCTATAGTGGTGGCTCTCAACCAAGGGTGATTTTATCCCCCAAAACATTTGCAAATGTCCAGAGATACAGAGTGGTGTTGTATGGTTGGGTGAGGGCTACTATTATCAATGGACGCTACTAAACATCCTACATTGTGCAGGAATGCCACCCTCTCCCAAAGAAAGATAATTATCCAGCTCAAAATGTCAGTAGTGCCAGGTTGAGAAGCCTGTCCTACAATAAAGCTCAAAGGGTATAAGCTCACTATGCTTGACGCATCAAAGCAGCCTTTTAGTCTTTTACATTTAAACATGAACAGACAATCACCAATTAGCAGACATTTGAAAACAGTCTCTGACATGAATAATAGTGATAAGAACATACAGAGAAAAAACAACTTGGGTGAAACAAATTCTACAGAGAGCAGGCTATTAAAAAAAGAAAAGGAGTGAGAGAGGAAAAGAAAAAGAGACAGACAAACAGCTGGGGGTGGGGAGGAAGAAAGAAAAGAAGATATCAGACCCATGAAACAAGAACTGGGTACTATTAAAAAGAGATATTCCAAAACCAAAAAAAAAAAAAGAACTCTTAAAAATTAAAAATATGAAAATAATAAACACTAAATAGTTTAGAACATAAAGTTGAGAAAATCTTCCAGAAAGTAAAGCAAAAATCAGAGATGGAAGACAGGAGAAAAAATGATAAGAAATTAGGAAGTCTAATATCAAAATGATAGGAGTGTCATGAAAGAGGACAGGGAAAATAGAGGGGAAGAAATCATTGAAAATATACTTCAAGAAAATCCCCACAACTGTGTTCAGTTTTAAAGGACAAAATAGATCCACATCCAGGCACCTCATAGAGAAATTTTCAATACTGGTGGCAAAAAGACTATCTACCAAGTCTCCAGAAAGCAATGAGAAAAAAATCAGGTCACATTCAAAGAACTGGGAATAAGAATGACTTTAGACTTCTCATTATCACACTAGAAACAAGGCTTTGGATCAACGTCTTCAAAATTCAAAAGAGAAATCATTTTCAATCTAGAATGTTTAGATCCAGTAAAACTATCCGTAAAGTGAGACAATGAAATAAAAATATTTTTGAATAGGTAGAATCCCCAAGAATTTATCTCCCATATAATGTTTCTTAAGATGCCATTGCAGGATCGTTCCTCTAAAAACAAAGGAGTAAAAAAAGAGCAATAAAAAGGCATCCAGGAAACAGAGACTCTATCACAGAAGGAAGGGTGGTGGTGAAGGGTGTACATGGGTGAGTGGGGGGCACCCAGTCCAGATTGAAGCAAGTCAGATATGTCTGAGTGTATTGAGAGAGACTGGCAGAGAGTTTAGGATTAGACTATTGATAAAAACCTAGAGAACTAAACAAAGGTTTTTAAAAATCCAACAATTCTGAATCAAAACCCATAGAAACTAGTGCAGAATGTAAAGTTAAAAGTGTTACACTATATGACTCAGTTGTGAGGACAGCATGCTGATCTAATCCAGTCATAACTCTACCTGAGGGTTGGATTAGGAGGGTCTCTATGATATGGGGCACTGTGGGGCACACAGGACCCCTGCAGTGCAAAACCTCAACTGCCACTTATGGCAGCCAGTAGACAGACATAGTATGTTATGGGCTGAATTGTGTTCCCATAAAAAAAAAATGTGTTTTTTGGAGTCTTTATTCCCCAGACTTCAGAACGTGGCCCTATTTGGAGACAGAGTCTTTACAGAGGTGACCAAGTTAAAATGAGGTCATCAGGTGGACACTAATCCAATATGACTGATATCCTTAAGAAAAGGGGATTTTTTTTAAGAAAAGGGGAAATTTGAACACAAAGACAGAGGCACACAGAAGAAAGACAATGTGCAGAGACACAGGGACAAAACAGCCATCTACAAATCACACAGAGAGGCCTGCAATAGAGCCTTCCCCCATGGCCCTCAGAAAGAAGCAACTCTGCTGTTACCTTGATCTTGGAATTCTGGCCTCCAGAACTGTAAGACAATAAATTTCTGTTGTGTCAGCCACCCAGTTGGTGCTACTTTGTCACAGCAGCCCTAGGAAACTCATACACGATGTGAGTAAAAATAATACTCATCTTCTAAACTTAGCCTGAATGACTGTGTTACCCCAAAATCCGTATGTTGAAAGCTAATCCCCAATATTAGGGTATTTAGAGGTGGGAAGGGGTCTCTGGAAAGTGATTAGGCCAAGAGAGTGAAGCTTTGGTGAAAAGAACGAGTGCCCTGATAAGAGACAGGAGAAAGACGATTTCTCTATATGCGAAGGCACAGCAAGAAGACACCTGTCTACAAACTTGGAAGAGAGTTCTCACCAGGAATTGGCCAGCCCTTTGATCTTGGTTCATCTTCCCAACCCCTAAGAAGGAGTAAATGTCTGTTGTTCAAACTTCCCAGCCTACGGTATTTTTGTTACAGTAGTCTGAGCTAATACGCCACCCTAGGGCTCCCGTCACTGCCAGGACAGTTGCCCACTGCACCATGGCAGCATGCCAGAGGCTACTAGTGCTCCAGCTCCCACCAGTCATGGCGTCTCTGTTGCTGGGCAGCAGGCGAGCCAGCTCCAAAGTTCCAAAAGAAGAGACCCACCAAAATCTGGAAGGAGCTATTCCCAGACGGAGTGAACTTACCACACAAATCCAGTAGACCCAAGTGGCACAAGGACTAGATAGTAATGGTGATGCCGTGGTGACCCAACTGGGGACTGCTGTCTGCCGAAGGTTAAGTCCCATTCTAGGGTTGTTCCAATGATTGGTCAGCGTGGAGGTACAAAGAGCTGTCCCTTGAGCTCAATTCTGGGTAACGCTGAAATGCCTGTCCAGCTCAGCCCTTTGTGGATTGGCAGAGGCTCCTCTGATAGGGTAATTCCCAAGGGCATTTCCTAATAGCATTCCTGTTCACCAGTCTCAGCACTGGAGTCTATTTCCCAGGGTATCAAACCCAAGACAATGTTATTGAAGGTGTGCATGAACCATAATTCCTCTAACCGTCTCCCTGTCAGTGACATTCACTTTCTAACCTATTTTTCCATTATAAACATTGCTACAGTTAAATGCTACCCATAAAAATAAAACCTTACATACACATGGGCTCCTTTATTATTCTGAGTTTGAGTCCCAGGAATGAGGTTGCTGGATTGAAGAGTTTATGTAGATTGAATTTTATTAGGTATTGCCAGGTTGCTTTGCAAAAATGCCGCAAGAAATTCACATTTTAGCACCAATCTTCAGAGATCTCTTTTCCCTCCATCTTTGCCCATAATACACATTAACACTTATTTATCATCAATCTGATGAGCACAAAGTGATATGTTGTTTCTTTAATTTACATTTTTCTATTTACTAACAAGTTTGAGTACTTTTTCACATTGGTCATTTGAATTTGCTCCTTTGTAAACTGTTGTGTTAGTTGGGTTAGGTTCAGCTGCATATAGCTGAAAAACTGAAAATAGAAGATGCTTAAATCAAATAGAATTTTATGTGTCTCCTGGGAAAGATTATGGAGGTTGGAAATTCAGGATTCATATCATGGCTTTGCAGAACTGTCATCAACTCAGCCACCTTCTAGTGCTCCATTTGCTCTATCTAGAATAACTGTGGTCTTCAGCCCTCTGTACCAAAATAGCTGCTAGAGCACCAGACATTGCATCCTCATTCCAAGCAGCAGCAGAGTGGCAGGCACAAAGGAGGGCACACTCCCTCCCTTTAAGGAGATTGCCTGGACATAACACACAATATTCCTGTTGGATATATTCAGTCAGAACTTAGTCCAGTGGCTCTACCTCATTGCAAGAAAAGCTGGGAAATTCAGTTTTTGATATACTAGCCTGAGTAAAATCAGAATTTTTATTACTGAGAAACAGAGATCAAGGCAGATGGTAATTGGAGTATACAACTAGAACTCTCTGCTGAAATTCCTTTTTGGCAGTTTTTTCCATTTGTCTTTTTGCCTTTTTTCTTGTAAATATTGTATTAGGTTGAACTGTATGAAATTATTGACATTGTAGTGTTTTGGCCAATGAAAACAGCAAGTTAACGTGATTCATTCCAGTAGATATGAACCCTTTGCCTATTAGGGCAGCACACGTCTTTTTCCAAAGTTATTCTTTGTATATCAAATTTGTTTGTTGTCCCTTTTATCTACAAAAATTTTAAATGTTTATATAGTCAGATGTGCCTTCTGGGTTGCCTGTTTGGGAAGATAAGTTTTCGTGTTGATTTAATCTCCTGTAATTCCTTCTAAGATTTGCAGTGCATGACTTTTTATATTTAAATCTTTCATTGTTCTAGAATTAATTTTTTTGCATATGATATAAAATAGGGCCCAATTTGATAGTCTTCAGCTGGATGGCCAACTGTGCCAGAACCATTTATTAAGTAGCTCAACCTTTTCCTGCTGGGTTGAAATACCATCTTTGGTGAACATTAAAGTCATATGCACAATGGGATCTATTTGGGGACTTTTTCAGTAACATGAACTTTTAAACTTTATGACTTTGAAACAAATGAGCTTCCTGCCCTCCCTTTCTGCCTCTTCAAAGGGTGGCTGGTGTGTAACTGGCGATGCTTTGGAGAAAGTCAGATGTGAGGCAAGTGGCCAGTTTCTGAAGTCATCCGTGCCTTTCTTTTTTTCATAACCTGATTTAAATCCTTGGCCCATGTCATAGACAGTTTTGCAAGAGGCCCAGTATCAGTTTGGGTGATGAATGGCCCATTGATTCACAGTCAAGTGAATCATGCTTCAACTTCCTTGTAGTGCACCCCAACAGCCACCTGGGGCTCCACTCTTAAAGGCTAAATGTTGGGGCTTGCCAGGGAGTAGAGGGGTGTCCACACTGTAGCAATGGTAGTGAGCACAGATTTCTTCCACACTCGTAACAGGACCTTTTGTTGTCATCTATTTTATTTTATTATTTTTTTTTTCTTTTTAGGGCCACACCTAGGGCCTATGGAGGTTCCTAGGCCAGGGGTCAAATCAAACCTGCAGCTGCCGGCTTACACCACAGCCACAGCAATGTGGGATCTGAGTCACATCTGCGACCTACACCACAGCTCATGGCAATACCAGATCTTCAACCTCCTGAGTGAGGCCAGGGATTGAACCCACATCCTCATGGATACTAGTCAGATTCCTAACCCACTGAGCCACAACAGGAACTCCTTATCTCCATTTTAGAGATGAGGAAACTGAGGCTCAGGATCACCCAGGGGCAGAGCTGGATGTCTAACTACAGAGCCCCCCTGGTAAGTCAGCCTCACGCCACGCTTGCCTGTTTACCACAGTAAAGACAGACAGCAGGGACCCAGGCCCTAGTCTGAACTCAGATCAGGCTGCTGTTGGCAAAAAAAGGGGTCAGAAAGGTTACAGGGCCCCAAAGGAGACGCTGAGCTGGCTTCTTGTGTCTGCTGCGTGGAAGAGCGTGGCACTTGGCTCAGGCTCAGGCTTGCATCACGTGTGCTGGGAGACGGTGGCCCTGATGTCCTGCGCTCTGGAGCATCACACCAGCCTCTCTCATTCCTCTGCTGAGAACCTGCTCTGTCTTTGTCTCGCCAGTGAGCCTGTGTCCCACTGGGAGACACTTCTCGGGAAGAGGGGGTGGGCTCTGCTCACACTGAACATCTTGCAAGCAGGGGCACGTGTGGTCTTTGATTCTAGACTATCTTTTCAGGGATGTTTGTATAATGAACCATCTTGGAAGAGAGATGCAACGTATCCCTCTCTCCAGCAAGGGCAGACATGTGCTGTCCGGTACTGCGGAGGCGATTTCTCCCTCTGAGGCAAAAGTGGGGCAAGATTGCTTGCAGCTCATTATAAAAGAATGAGAATTCCTCAGAGTTCCCATTCTGGTGTAGTGGGTTAAGAATCCAACTGCAGTAGCTCGGGTCCCTGTGGAGGTGCCGGTTTGATCCCTGGCCAGTGCAGTGGGTTAAAAGATCCAGTGTTGTTGTAGCTGTGGCTCAGCTTCAATCCCTGGCCCAGAGAACATCCATCTGCCACAGGTGTGGCCATAAAAAAATTAATAAACAAGAATGTGAATTCCCGTACTTAGTGTTCCTCAGCTATGATGCAACCCACCAGATGCACAGAAGTCACCTGTCCCTGCCTTGGCATCACTCCATGGAATTTACGGGTACAGTGGGTTGAATCATGTCCCTGCCAAAGGCATGTTCAATTTCCTAACCCCAGGACTTAAGGATGTGACATTTGGAAATAGGGTCTTTGCAGATGCCATCAAGTTAAAATGAAGTCCTGCTGGATTAGAGTGGGCCCTACACCAATGCCTGGCATCCCAATGAGAAGAGACACAAAGGGGTTGCAGAGGAAGAGGCCATGTGAAGATAGAGACAGAAACTGGCGTGATGTCAGTACAAGCCAAAGAAGAGCCGGCGACCTCCAGAAGCAGGGAAGGAGGCATGGAACAGATTAACCCTGCCGACACGTTGATTTTGGACCTCTGGCCTCCAGAACTGTGAGAAAATGAATTTCTGTTGTTTTAAGTCACAGAGTTTGTGGTGATTCATTGTGGCAGCCCCAGGGAACTGAATACAGAAGGGGGAGAGGAAATGGCAGCGGTGTGAAGTTTATGATGCTGCTGTGCTGTGAGCAATAAAGTCCCCTTCCTCTGACCCAGGAGGCTGTGCTTTCTGCCAGCACCTACATAACTTTGCTTGCAAGTCAAGTGAAATCTCAGGCACCCTGTAGATCTGGACAGTCTTTGGTAGTGAGAATGGGATGACGAGAGAGTCAGGGCTCTCTGAAGAGAAAGGACCAGGGCCTTGGAGGACTGGGGGAGGGGTTATGACTAGACCCCCTGGGGTCTGGCACATGTTCTCCCCCAAGTGATGAAGGAGGGACAAGGAAGTCAGGGCCCCCACTGCTCTCCCTGTTAATGAATGTTTAGAGGCTAAACAGTGAGGGGTAGGCTGGGAGCAGCTGGAATGACGCTCTTCTTGTTTGTCTGGGAGGCAGGAGGAAGGGACGTGACCATGACCCTGGGGCAGCTGACCCTTCAGCTCTACCCCCAGTCAGTGATTTTGGCTGCTGAGTCCAAGAGTCCCCAGAGCTGAAGCACATGGTGTCAGCAAGAGGGGCCCTGCTCTTCAGTGCAGAGTTTCAGGTGGACCCCAAACAAGTTCCCTTAGTTGATACCAGGCCACTATTAGCCACTTGAACCTGAAAGTAAATGTAAAACCTTGCTAACCATACAGAATGCTCTCTCTCTCTCTCTGCCCCCAGTCTCCCCCTCCATCCCCTTTACTCTGACTTTAGCCACTTTAAGGAAAAAGCTGAGTATTCTGAGGGAGGCAAGGGACTCAAACTTTTGTTTGTTTTTAGGACCACAGCACATGGAAGTTCTCAGACCAGGGTTGAATCAGAGCTGCAGCCTCTAGCCTATGCTACTGCCACAGCAACACCAGATCTGAGTCACATCTGTGACCTATACTGCTGCTTGTGGCAACGCCAGATCCTTAACCCACTGGATGAGGTCAGGGATCAAACCCGCATCCTCACAGACACTATGTCTGGTTCTTAACCCACTGAGCCACAATGGGAACTCTGGGATTCAAACTCTTCTGGCTCTATTGAATAATGGTGCTCAAGTCACCAAGTCACCATCATACTTGATCTTTCTGGGGAAGAAGGTGCCCATATTCAACTGATTGGGTTTGGAGTCTTGCTCTTGGAGAAAAATGCTTGTCCTGGTGTGGCTCTCCCTAGTGCCTTAAATTTAACTGATGCTGAGGTGCCAACCCCTGCCAGCCAGCTCTAACCATGATTTGATATTTTCTCAACCTTTGTCTACTGTCATCAGCAAATGATGGCCCAGTTACTGCACTTCTAGACAGGCAACGGTTAACTCAGCAGGCCTGGGATGCCCCCAACTCTGCAAATTCCAAAGGCCTTTAGGACTGGCCCTTGACCAGCTCCTAGGGGATAACCTACCTGAAAAGAGTATCTGATGACCTGGGGCTAACAATGTGATTTATGTGGGGACTTGGGCCATGACTGTATCACTTTGACCTCCGGGAGGCTGGAGACAGTGACTAAGGTCAGGCCCATGGACACTCCTATGTAACTGGCTCCCAATAAAAACCCTGGACACCATAGTTCAGGTGACCATCCCTGGTTGTCAATACTTGCCACCTGTTGTCACATGTCTTTTCTAGGAGAACTAAGCACTGTCCATGTGAAACCAGGTGAGGACAACTGGAGGTTTCTCCTGGACCCCACCTTATGCACGTTTTTCTTTTCCTGATTCTAATCTGTATTTTTTTCTTTTCTTTTTCTTTTGTAACAGCTGCAGCTGTGGCATATGGAAGTTCCCGGGTTACGGGTTGAATCAGAGCTGCAGTTTCAGACCTATGCCACAGCCATAGCAACATCAGATCTGAGCTGCCTCTGTGACCTATGCTGCAGCCTGTGGCAATGCTAGATCCTTAACCCACTGAGCAAGGTCAGGGACCAAACCCACATCCTCATGGACACTACGTTTGGTTCTTAACCCACTGAGCCACAACAGGAAATCCTAGAACTCCAGAAACCCTGGTGGGATCTGGAAGAGCATCTTGTCATTAAGCACATTTATATTTTTGCAGCAAATGTATGAATAGTCCTACCAAGTGGGATTAAATAAGCTATTTAAATGTCCTTGAATCAAGGTAGTGAGGTCTTACCCTGATTTATTACAATTTTTTCATTTTTGAGATCTTTTTGGATTTTGAAATTGCTGACCTGTATTATCATTTCCATTTTACAGATGAGGAAACTGAGACACAGAGGGGTGAAGTAACCTGTCCAAGGTCACACACGTAAGATCGGAGTGAGGACTCATTGTAAGATGCTGGCAGTCTGGCCCTGAGTCCCAGATTTATCCTCTTTAGCAACATGTTGCCATTGCAGTGGCATGATAGGTGACAGGCCCGCCCATTCTCTAGCCAGGAGATGTCGTCTGAACCCCTCCCAGTTAAGAGAGAGACCTCTGCCCTTATTACACAAGCCTGGCTCTGGGCTGCAGGGCCTCTCAGCTGGCTGGCTTCTGGGGGAGCCTGCAACAGCTTGGAAAACACTGCTCTTGGCTGAGAGCTCCCTGAGTAAGGAGCCCTCTGTGACTGGCCCCAGGTCCCACACATAGTAGGTGCTCAGTGAAGGTTTGAGGACCTCAGTGGACAAGGAAGGAGACAGGTTTGGGGTGGGAGGGAATCTGTGAGGTGTTACCATAAGGAGAATTATGCAACCTGGGATGTGTCCTTTGTTGCTGCAGCCTCCAGAAAGTTCAGAGCAAAATCTAAAGCTTAACTCAGAGAGTAATTTAACTCTCCTAGTTTCTTGTTTTATAATTTTAATAACCTGTTGTATGTAAATTTTGTGAGATGTATCTTGTTTTTTTGAAAGAACTAGATATTTATAAACAAACACACACAAACATACCAGTAAGCAAGGGAATACATTGCCAATTTGGAAGCACATTCTTAGATTTCTATCTGAGCAAAGCTCAGATTCCTAGGCCTCCTGCATAAAAGAGGGCGCCTAACTGAGGCCCTCTGTGCCATCTACATTGGAAAAGACAGGATGAATCTCTGTCAAATTTGACCCCAAAAGTCCAAGCTTCCACCTGGGCTGTTGCTTTGACAATAAAACTCAGAGAATTTCTCCCCAGCACAGAGGCAAGTGACTCTGACTATTCATAGTCCCCCAAGTTGCCCCAGGTTAGTCCAGAGCTGATTTACAAAGCTGTTCAATGAACCCTGAGGCTGGTCCACACCCCTTGCCTGGGTGTTCCCTATACCCACTTCCCCAGATTAGCTCAAATGTTATAGACCCTCAAGGTTAGAAGCTGATCAGTGTCACTAGCTTGTATTTTAATCAGAGATAGTTGTGAACATGATCCAAAGGGTGAAACGTCATAGTGACCAGCCTGTAACACAGCTTAGCACACTGACAATTAACCAGGAGAGGTAGCTACCTACTCAATGTGATTTAGTATGTATGTATGTATGGCTGTGCTCACAGCATGCAGAATTCCTGAGCCAGGGATCAAACCCGTGCCACAGCAGTGACAACACTGGATCCTTAACTGGCTGAACCACCAGGGAACTCCCTCGATGTGTTTTAAAACTCATTTCTAAGTAAAGGGAAATAAGAACTTAGCAGTGTTATTGAGCACATACTAGGGCACAAAACTAACTTCAACAAATTTAAGAGTATAGAATTTATTTCAAGCATCTTCTCTGACCACAATGGCATGAAATGAACCACAGGAAAAGAAATGAGAAAAAGTGGACTACATGAGCACTAAACAACATCTTCTGGAAAACCAATGGGTCAACAAGAAATCAAAAAGAAAATTAAAAAATACCTTGAGACAAATGACAATGAAAACACAACAATTCAAAACCTATGGGATGGAGTTCCCCTTGTGGCTCAGTGGTTAACGAATCCAACTAGGAACCATGAGGTTGTGGGTTCAATCCCTGGCCTTGTTCAATGGGTTAAGGATCCAGCATTGCTGTGAGCCGTGGTGTAGGTTGCAGATGTGGCTTGGATCCTGTGTTGCTGTGGCTGTGGCGAAGGCCAGCAGCTACAGCTCCTGTTAGACCCCTAGCCTGGGACCCTCCATATGCCACGGGTGTGGCCCTAGATAAGGCAAAAAGACAAAAAAACAAAACCAAACAAAAAAAACCTATGGGTTGGTTGGGGGGGGCATAGTGATATGGGCCTTCCTCAAAAAAGAAGAAAAATCTTTAGTTGACAAATTTTTTTAGAATTACTTAATGAATTTTATTACAATTATAGGTGTACAAAGAGAAGAAAAATCTTAAATAAGCAACCTAACCAATCACCTAAAAGAATTAGAAAAAGAAGAACAAATGAAACTAAAATCAGCAGAAGGAACGAAATAACAAAGTTCAGAGAGGAACTCAATAAAATAGAGATTCAAAAAACAGAAAAAATCAATAAAACCAAGAGGTGGTTTTTTGAAAGGGTTAACAAAATTGACAGACCTCTGTCCAGGCCCACCAAGAAGAAGCGTGAGAACCCAAATAAACCAAATAAGAAATGAAAACAGAGAAATCTCAAGGGAAATACAAAAATACAAAATATAAAATACAGGAGGAAAAATCACAAGAGGATACTACAAAAAATTACATACCAACAAATCTGACAATCTAGAAGAAATGGACAACTTTCTAGAAACATACAACCAACCAAAACTGATTCAAGAAGAAATAGATAATTTGAACAAACCAATCACTAGAAATGAAACTGAATAGGTACTGGAAAAAAAAAAAAAAACCTCCCTTCAAACAAATGTCTAGGACCAGACTTCACAGGTGAATTCTACTAAACATACAAAGAAGAAATATACCAATTTTTCTTAAATACTTCCCAAATACTGAAGAAAAAGGAGCTCTCCCAAAGACACTCTATGAAGCCACCATCACCTTAAATCCAAAACCAGACAAAGATACTACCAAAAACAAAAATTATAGGCCAATATCTTTGATGACTATAGATGCAAAAATTCTCAAAAAATTTTAGTCAGCCAAATCCAACAACATATAGAAAAGAACGTACACCACGACCAAGTGGGATTCATCCCAGATTCACAAGGATGGTTCAATACATGCAAATCAATCAGTGTCATACACTCCATTAACAAAAGAAAAGTCAAAAACCACACGATCATCTCAACAGATGCAGAAAAAGCATTTGTCAAAGTCCAACATCCATTCAAGATAAAGAAATTTATCAAAGTAGGTATAGAGGGAACATTTCTCAACATAATAAAAGCCATTTATGATAAACTCACATCTGAAATAACATTCAATGGAGAAAAGCTGAAAGCCTTCCCTCTAAAATCTGGAACAAGACAAGGATGCCCACTCTCACCACTTTTATTCAGCATCGTATTAGAAGTCATAGCCACAACAATAAGACAAACTAAAGAAATAAAAGATACCCAAATTGCAAGAGAAAAGGTAAAATTGTCTCTCTATACATATGACATGATACTATATACATAGAAAACCCTAAGGACTCCACACAAAAACTACTCAAACTGAATGAATTCAGCAAAGTAGCAGGATATAAGATTAACATTCAGAAATTGGTTGCATTTCTGTATACTAACAATGAAATAGTAGAAAGGAATATAAAAAAACCAATACCAAAACCAATTAAAAAAAAATCACACCCCCCAAAATTAAATACCTAGGAATAAACCTGACCAAGGAGGTGAAAGATTTATATGATGAGAAATATTAAACATTAATCAAGGAGATTAAAGAGGATCCAAAGAAATGGAAAGACATCCCATACTCCTGGAATGAAAGAATTAATATTGTTAAAATGACTATACTACCCAAAGAAATCTACAGATTTAATGCAATACCTATCAAAGTACTCATGACATTTTTCACAGAATTAGAACAAACAATCCAAAAATTTATATGGAACCATAAAAGATCCAGAATTACCAAAGCAACCCTAAGGAACAAAACCCAAGGAGGAGGTATAATACTAGTACAAAAACAAACATACAGATCAATGGAATAGTATAGAGAGCTCAGAAATAAACCTAGACACCTATGGTCAATGGATCTCTGACAAAAAAGGAGAGAATATGAAATGGGAAAAAAGTCTTTTTAGCAAGTGGTGTTGGGAAAACTGGTCAGCTGCATGTAAACTAATGAAACTAGAGAAACCCTCACACCATGCACAAAAATAAACTCAAAATGGCTTAAAGATTTAAACATAAGACACCATAAAACTCCTAGAAGAGAACATAGGCAAAACATTCTCTGACATCAACAGTACAAATGTTTTCTTGGGTCAGTCTCCTAAGGCAATGGAAATAAAAACAAAAATAAACCAGTGGGAACTAATCAAACTTAAAAGCTTTTGCACAGCAGTGGAAACCATTAAAAAGAACAGCAACAACAACAACAACAAAAAGCCTACAGAATGGGAGAAAATTGTTACAAATGATGTAACCAAAAAGGGCTTAATTTCTAAAACATACAAACAGCTCATACAACTCAACAACAAAAAAACAAACAACTCAATTGAAAAATTGGCAGAAGACCTAAGCAGACATTTCTCCAAAGACATATAAATGGCCAGTAGGCACATGAAAAGATGCTTGACATCACTAATTACTAGAGCAATGCACATCAAACCTGAAATAAGGTACCACCTCACACTGGTCAGAATGACCATCATTAGTAAGTCTATAAATAACAAAGTTGAGAGGGTGAGGAGAAAAGGGCACCCTCCTACACTGTTGGTGGGCATGTAAACTGGTACAACCACTATGGAAAACACTGTGGAGGTTTCTCAAAAAAATAAATATAGAACTATCATATGGTCTAGCGAGCCTACTCCTGGGCATATATTTGGACAAAACTATCATTTAAAAAGATACATGCACCCATATGTTCATAGCAGCACTATTCACAATAGTCAAGACATGGAAACAACTTCAATGTCCATCGTTAGATGAATGGATTAAGAAGATGGGGTACATGTATACAATAGAATACTACTCAGCCATAAAAATAATGAAATAATGCCATTTGCAGCAACATGGATGCAACTAGAGATTCTCAAACTAAGTTAAGCGAGTCAGAAAGAGAAAGACAAATATCATTTGATATCATTTACATGCAGACTCAGTGGCATCTGTGATTCTGCTGGAAGGGCATCTTCTGGCTGAGTGAGGGCACTTTGTGGAGAGGTAGTTAGCAAGTCCTTTGTGAGGAGTGTGGAGCAGACACTGGGGTCTGCTGGGGACTCTGTAGCAGGTGAGGGGGTGGTGAGTGGGGGACCCTGAGTAGCAGCTATGTAAATGATGGAAGCAGGCAGAGGTGTGTGCAGCACCTGGCCCTGTGAAGGAGGGCCTGCAAGGGGAGTGCCGTGCAAGAATCACCCTTGGAGCACCTGGCAAGATAGCAGAATGTGGGTACTGTCTTCTCTGGCCAGGTCACTGAGCCCTTATATGTGTCAGGAGGTGCTGGGGCCACTACATAAGTTACTTCACTTTGCGTGTGAGGCTGGCATCATCCTCTTTGGTTTGCAGATGAACAAACTGAGGCTAAGTGGCTTGTTCCAGCCCAGAGGCTTCGTAGATGTACTTTTGGCCTCACAAACTGAGGCCTCAGAGAAAGAAATGACAATGCCTGTGAGTCTTGTCTATGTGGGGACTACTATATACTCTGCTCATGTCATTTTCATAGAAGATAAAATGAAACAGGAGAGGGAGCATGTGTGAGGGGAGGACGTGGGAGAGGTTTTGTAGGTGGGATTTTGAGAAGAGACTTCAGTTGGCCCTTTTGAGCCTCTGAAATGGGGGATCCCTCCAAGGACAGATCTGGGACCAGCATCCCCAGCAGCCCCAGAGAGTTAGAAATGCAAAACCTCAAGGCCCCATCTGGGAACGCTGAGTCAGAATCTGCATCTTTGCACCCAGGGCTGGTGTGCACCTTGATTACAGCTAAGAGGTGCTGCTCTACTACTGGGACTTCTACCCATGCACTTCAGTCTTGACCAGATGGGCCCATGTGCCATCTTTCCTCTGAGTCAGCAACACCAGTTCCTCTCTGGTTCCTTCTTAGGTTTTCTGCTTCACCTGGCATTACCTCCTGCATTTTCTAATTCATTACTCTTTGTAGACCTCCCTCCCCAAGCAATAGGAGTTGGAAGACGGCGAGAGATGGGGGGGGGGGGCGGGTGTACTTGACTGGGGACCACAGTGAGTTTGAGGAGAGACATTTCCTCCTCTCCTGATGGTGAGGGAATGAGTGGTAGATGTGTCCTTTGAATGGATACATGGACAAGAAACCTCAGGTTTTCCTTGGTCTAGAGCGGTTTGGAGGGAGGCCTCCTAGAAAGAGTCATGTTGTGACCTCAAGGCTTAAGGATGGGGGCATAGAATGTCTGGGAAGGAAACGGGAGAGCCCTACCCCAGCCCAGAACTCTGAAGCCCTCATGAAGGAACTTGGGCAGAGGGATAGAAGCCATGGTCACGGAGGTTAAGAGGAGTTTTGAATGGGTTGCAGAGTAAATACACAACAAATGAGCAGTACTGAGTCTTAACCCCTGGAGTGAGTAACAATTACAGCTCCCCATCAACTTCTTAAGGAGCTGCTACCCAGTGAGAAAGGAAGTTTTGCAGTTGGTGGCAGATGTTGGAGGAAATAAACCATTTCACGTTTAAACTCCAGGGAGAAGGGACTCCTCAACCACACAGCCTTGTTGACCTGTGCTGGGCATGAAATAATGGATGAAGACTAAGGGCCTTATAACTGGACGGGTAAATAGTTCTGCCCCCACAGAGCAGTGTTCCCTTTTCTGGACCCCTTACACGCACTATTTCTCCTGCTTAACTATTCCACATGTCCATACAGCCTTTGCTTTCAGCTTGAAGATTTATCTCCCTGCAATTCCCATGGAATCTATTTGTCAGAATTTTTCAGAGAAACAGAATGTGCATACAACACACACACACACACTAAGGTCACCACCACCACACACACACATATTATAAGGACATGGCTTACACAGTTATGCAGACTGACATCCCAAAATCTGCATTTGGCAAGAGGAGACCCAGGAGAGCTAACAGTGTGGCCCCAGTCCAAAGGCCAGTAGACCTGAGACCCAGGAAAAGCCAATATTTCAGTTAAAGTCTGAAGTTAGGGAGCCCCCCACCCAATATCCCAAATTGAAGGTAGTCCAGCAGAAGGAATACCCTCTTACTCAGGGGGAGGATCAGCCTTTTTATTTTATTTAGACCTTCGACTGATTAGATAAGGGCCACCCACCCTGGGGAGGGCAATCTGCTTTACTCAGTCTACTGATTTAAATGTTAATCTCATCTACAAACATACTAATGGACACATATAGAAAAATGACCAAATGTCTGAGTACCCCGTGGCCCAGTTGACACATGATATTAACCACCACATCCCCAAGACAACCAAGCAAAAGCAAAAGAACAAATCTTTCCCTAATCATGGTTTCCTGCTGGTCACTGTCCCTCTCTCATTTTGGTCTCAGTGGAACGTCTGGAAAAGTTGTTTGCCCTTGCTCATCCACTTGCCACCCTCCTGGCCCCTCAGCCCACTCCATTCAGGCTTCTGCTTCCCACACTGTCCTTAAGACTTGGCTTGTGGCTTATTGCCACATGCAGTGGACATTGGCAGCCTCATCTTATTGACCTCTTTGGGGCTCTTGGCCCCACTGACTATGCCCTGCTTTGGATACCTTGTTTCGGCCCCTGAGGAACCACTCCCAATCCAAGTGTTCTCACAGTCCTGAATGCTCCTCTCTGGCAGTCCCCATCAGCTCCTTTGCTGGCTCTTCTTGTGTTCAAGATTTCAACACTGGTGTTAGCATAGGTGTTTTAGGTTCTCTTTCACTCTTGGCCTTTTCCCTGGAGTGGGTCACACCCCTTCTGCTTATATACAAAAGTCTCTCAAACCTGCCCAACATCCTTGACTTCTTCCTGTGTTCCCAGTCTGTCTCCCACTGCCCACTGGACATTTCTGTCTGGATGCTTTAAGACACGTTGCCGCATTACAACCTGTCCTAAATCAAACCCCTTATCTTCCCTTTCCCTCTCCCCTCATATGACTAAGGTCACCACCACCAGCCCAGTCACTCAGAAAATCCAGTCATCCCTACCCAGTCTGTCTCCATCTCCTTAGGGTCAATGGTGTATCAACCCTGCCAAATGGACCTCTCAAATCCCCATTACACCCAATCCTTCTTCCTCATCCTCACCAACACTGCAAGCTGTCTACTGCTACTTGTTGCCTCCTTTCTCACCTCCCTCCCACATATCTCCACACACCCACTGAAATAATCTTCCTAAAATAGAATTCACTTGTACAACCCCCTCCCCCACCATTGGTTCTACATCATCTACTGGACAAAATCCAGACTTTTCCTTGGCATAGACTACAAAGCTCTTCCAGATCCACTTTTCCATCTCCATTTCCCCCTTTCTCCCTACTAAACTCTGGAAACTATTACATAGAATTTCCCAGCATTCTATGAAAATGTTGTGCTCTTTCACATATATCTACATATCCTTAGCTCGTGCTATTTCCCCATCCTGGAGTTCACTTTTAACTTTTCTCTACCTCAGTGTAAATGCCTGGAAATAATAAAGATTGAAGCAGGAAAGAAAAAGTAGAGAAAATAGAAGAATGACAGAGAAAATCAATGAAATCAAAAGTTGGTTTTTCAAAATGAGAAAAAAAAAAAAAAGACCAAACTTAAGCTAGAATGACCAAGAAAAAAAGAGAAGAATCAAATTACTAAAATCAGGAATAATATAGGTGATTTGACTACCAGCTTTACAAAAATAAAAAGAATTAAAAGGGAATAGCATGATCAACTGTATGCCAACAAATTACATAATAGACAAAACGGACAAATTTCTACAAAGACATGAACTACTGAGACTGACCAAAGAAGAAATAGAAAACTGAAAAGACCTATAATGAGTAAAGAGTTTGAGTCAGTGATACCAGTAAAAAACTCCCAAACAACAACAAAAATCCAAGGTCAGGTGGCTTCCCTGGTGAGTTTTATCAAAGGTTTAAAGAATCAGTAATGCAAATATTTTGGGAGTTCCCATTGTGGCTCACCAGTAACAAACCTGACTAGTATCCATGAGGATGTGGGTCTGATCCCTGGCCTCGCTCAGTGGGTTAAAGATCCTGTATTGCCATGAGCTAGGGTATAGGTCGCAGATGCAGCTCGGATCCTGCGTTGCTGTGGCTATGGCATAGGTTGGCAGCTGTAGCTGTAACTTGACCCCTAGCCTGGGACCTTCCATATGCCATGGCTGCAGCCCTAAAAAGACCAAAAAAAAAAAAAAAAAGCAAATCTTTTATAGACCCTATAAAAAAAGAAAGGTAGGGAAAGAAGGCCTTCTGAAGTCATTCTATGAGGTCAGCATTATCCTGATGCCAAAACCAGACAAAGACTTTATAAGAAAGCTATGAACCAATGATACTTGTGATTGATGCAAAAACCCTCAACAAAATATTAGTGAACTGAATCCAGTACCTTATAAAAAGGATTATAAACCATGATACAATGGGATTTGTCCTAGGAGTCAACATATAAAAGTTGGTTCAGCATATGAAAATCAATCAATATAATACACCATATTAATAAAGAGAAAACCCATATGATTATTTCAATAGACAGAAAAAAAGCATTTGATAAAATCTAACACCATTCACGAGAAACACCTTCAACAAACTAGGAATAGCAGGGAACTTCCTAAATCTAGTAAATGGCATCTATGGAAACCCTATATCTAATACCATATTTAATAATGAAAGACTGAAATCTTACCCCTTAAGATCAGGAACAAGCCAAGAATATCTGCTATTGCCACTTCTTTTCAATAGTGTAGTGAAGGTTCTGGCCAGAACAACTAGGTAAGAAAATGAAGATGATTTCAGATTGGAAATAAAGAAGTAAAACAATCTTTGTTTACAGATGACATGATCTTCTATCTAGGAACCACCCCGCCCCAACTCCATCCATGAAGAAGCCACTAAAGCTAAGGAATGAACTAAGCAAAGTTGCATAATACAGGATCAATATATGGAACTCAGTTGTATTCCTAGATACATGCAATGAACATTTGAAAAGTGAAATTTAAAAATAATTACACTCACAATAACATCAAAAAATACTTAGGAAGAAATTTAACAGAAGAAGTGCAAGACTTGTACTCTAAAAACTACAGAGCTAAAAAGGACCTAAGTAAATGAACAGATATCTTATGTTCATGGATTTAATGATTTAATATATATAAATGGCGATTCTCCCCAAACTTACTTATGGATTCAATGCAGTCTCTCTCAAAATTTCAGCTGTCTTTTTATCGCAAATATGGACAAGCTGATCTTGTAATTCATACAGAAATTCATGAGACCAGAGTAGCCAAAACAATATTGAAAAGCAAGGACAAGATTGGTGGACTCATATTTCCCAATTTCAAAACTTACTACAGTTACAGTAATCAAAATTGGCATAAGAATGGACATATAAGTCAATGGAATAAAATACCAATAGTCCAGAAAAATCCTCATGTTAAAGGTCAGTTGATTTTTGACGAAGGATTCAAGGCCATTCAATGCACAAAATAATAGCCTTTCCCATAAATGGTGCTGGGACGACTAGAGATCCACATTAAAAAAATAAATTTGCATCTCTACTATATGCCATATACAAAATATTAACTCAAATGGATCAAAAATAGAAATCTAAGAGCTAAAACTATGAAATTCTTAGAAGAAAACATAGGTTTGAAAAGTTGTGACTTTGGATTAGGCAAAGTTTTCTTGCATATGACACTAAAAATGCAAGCAATCAAAGGAAAGATAGACAAATTGGATTACATCAAAATTAAAAGCATTGTACATCAAATAACATTATCAATCAAGTAAAAAGACAACACACATTCTAGAATAAAATATTTACAAATCACATATCTGATAAACATCTGTATTCAGAATATATAAATAATTGACACAACAATAAAAAGATAAATAACCAACATAAAAATGAACAAAGGATTTAAATAGAATTTCTCCAAAGACAACGGTAGAAATTACCAATAAGCACATGAAAAGATGCTCAACATCAGTAATTATCAGGGAACTGTGAATCAAAACCACAATAAAGTACTGCTTCATACCCACTGGGATTGCTATTAAAAAAAGAAGGAGCGGAGAAATTCGAACTCACATATATTGCTGCTGGAAAAGTAAAATGGTATAGCAATTGTGAAAGAGTTTGGCAATTCCTAAAATATTAAACATATAGTTATTATATGACTCAGCAATTCCACTCCTAGTTATAGATCCAGGAGAAATGAAAACAAATGTTCATGTGTATAGGTACATGTGTACAAAAACATGTATATGAATGTTCATAGCATTACTCACAATAGCCAAAACACAGAAACAATCCAAATGTCCATCAACTGATGAATGTATAATCAAAATGTGGTAAAATCATGGCATGGAATATTATTCCGTCATAAAAAGATATGAGATACTAATACATGGTACAACACGAATGAATCTTGAAAACATTAAGGAAACATTACTGAAAAAGAAGTGAAATAAGCCAGATGCAAAAGGCCATGTATGGTACAATTCCATTTATATAAAATTACAAGAATAGGCAAACTCCTGGCTGCATAAAGTAGGTTCATGTTTGGCAGAGGCCAAGAGGAGTATGGAATGGGAAGTGACTGTAACAAGTTCAGGGGTTTCTATGGCAGAGAGTGATGAATCTGGTAGTGATGATGTTTATACAACTCAGTGAATATCCTAAAAACCACTGGGTCTTGTCCTTTAAAATGATGAACTTTACGCTACATTGCTTATATCTCAAAATAAAATGTGGAATCCAATCTAGGATCACACATTGCATTCACTTGTATCTTTTTAATACACTTTAAAACATCTTTCTCCTTCTACCTCAATTTTTTCATAACCTTGACATTTTTGAAGAGGCCAGGCAAATTATCTTATAGAATGTCCCATAATCTAGCTTTGGCTTGATTCCTTATAATTTATTTCAGTTTAAACATTATTTGTAGAAGATTCTTATTTTCTTAGTACCTGTCACTAGTATACAGAAATACTATAGATTTTTATAGTGATTATGCAGCAGTGACCTTAATGAATGCTTGTATTCATTTTAATGTTTTACCCATTTTTAAGCACATAATCATGTTATCTGTAAAATGACGGTTTTTAATTCTACTTTTCCAACGCTTAGCTTTTAATTACTTTTCTTGCCTTACTGAAACAACTATCTCCCCGGTCTCCTAACACTAACCAAAGGCACCCAATGGTTTGTTTTCCAGCTCTGTAACGTCATCATTTCAAAAATATTATATAAATAGAATCAAATAGTATGTGACCTTTTGAGGTTTTGTATTTCTTACTTAGCATAATTTCCTTGCAAACCATCCAAGTACTTGCATGCCAATAGACATGATTTTTAGAATCATATTGCATAGATCTAATTGAGAACTGCTAAACTTCGATACTGAGTATGCCAGTCCATAAACATAGTATATCCCATTAATTTATTAGTACCTTTAAATTTTTCTCTCAGTGTTATTATCCTATGATTTTTCTTATTCTTTTTCCTGTTAATGTGGTAAATAACTCTGATTTTGTTCATTCTTTTCCTATGCTTTGGAAAATTTTGTGGAAGATTAATATTTTTCTTCCTTAAATGCTTAGAGAAATTCACTGGCAAAATTGCCTGTATATGATTTGTGGTAAGATTTTTAATTGGAATGTTTTTGTAAAAGTCTCTACTCATAATGAGTTTTTCAGTGCTTTTTGTCTTTAAGCCTCTTTATTTCTCTTTCACTCCTTGAAGGATATGTCACTGGGCTTAGAAAACTAATTTGGCAGCTATTGTAAGCTGCCATCCCTTTGCTTCCTTTGTTTTCTGGTTTCCATCACTTATGTTTCAAAGTCCGTTAGTATTAAAATTTATCTCCCTCTTTTTTTTTTTTTTGCTGCTCTGAAGACATGTAGAAGTTCCTGGGGCCAGGGATTGAACCGACACCACCGCAGTGATCTGAGGCACTGCAGTGACGAGCCAGATCCTTAACCCACTGCACCACAAGAAAACTCCCAAAAGTGCTCCTTTGAAGGAATTTTTAAATTGCTTTCATATATTTTCTCTTTGCCTTTGTCTTAATCAGTGTGCCTAGATATAGTGTTACATGATTTTATTCTTCTTGGGAATTATAGTGCTGCTTTAATCTGTGGTTTGATATCTTTGATCAGTTTTTTTTTCAAATGCTCTGCTTTTATCTTTTCAAATAGTACTTCTGCTCCACTCTCTTTTCTTCTTTTCCTTCTAGGACTCTAAACTACAAATACACTAGATATTTTTACCTATCTTGGATGCCTCTCACATCCCTTTCTCTATTTTCCAGTCCTGTCTCTTCCTGTGCCTCAATATGGATGCTTTCCACTGATCTATCTTCCAGTTCATTAATTCTCTCTTCAGTTGAATTCAGAATCCTGTTACACCCATCTCTTGAGATCATAATTTTAGTTATTTTTAAAATTTTTCTATTTTGAACTTTATCATTATCTGCTAAAGTTCTGTTGTATTTTAATGTCTTGAACCAATTAATCAGACTATAGTCAGGTTTGTTTGTGATAACTCCCAATCCTGGATGATCCAATCGTCCATTGCTACTTTTCATTAATTACCTTGTGCTTTAATGATATCTCCTGTTATTCTTGGGCTCCTTTGATTAAATGCTGGACATTGTAGGCAAAAACTTTAAAAGGTAATTTGAGGCTCTGGATTATTCTATCTAAATTTTGAGAGGATTATTTTTAATGCAGGCAGTTAGACTATGGGCACTATTGATCCCAGGTAATCCTAATTTAATCAGGGATTGGCATAATTTTTGAAGCTGGGCTTCAGTTCCTTTGAGAAAAAGTCTCTTTTTGGTCAAGTAGTCTCAAATTCTGGGCTAACTTCTCTGGGATTCTCCCTCTTTCCCACAATTTCTCACTGTCTTGTTAGCTATCCAGTGATGTTAAGATCTCCCACTGTTATCAAAAGAAGGTTTGGTCTGGTCTACCAGGTCTACCATTTCTGGACATAGAACCTATCTCACAACAGTTTGCCTCTTCATATGAAAGATTATGACTTGATTATGAAGTCATGGTCCTTGAGAATTCTTTAAGGCTTGGGTTTACATTTTCCCTGGAGAATTTGTTTACTTTTGTTAGGTGCCAGGGAACACTATTAACTTCAGCTCACTCTCAACTAATATTTCCATTTGGGAGTTTTTCAGTTTTCACAGGGAGTATGAATTCTTGTCACCTACGCCATTGAATATATATAGTTAAGGATGTCTCAGGGAGAATGTTTTACTCCCTTCTTTCTGTGTTCCCCCACTGAAGGCAGTGACTTTCAAGAGCCCTGTCCTTATGCAGGGGACTCTGACCAGAATTCTTCCCCAGCCAACCCACCACTTCTAATTTTGTGCTCAGCATAGCTCAGTGCAGCTGTGGCTCTAGATCACCAGGAACCAGCAGATGCCTTCAGCACAAAAGCCAGCTTACTCTTATAAAATTTTGATTTCATTGTGATTCCTGCCCTCTGATTATGTTCCTTACTTTACTGCTAGCTCAGCCAAACTTTCAACATGTGTAGCTAAAATTACTGTTATTTTATTTATTTATTTATTTATTTAGTCTTTTTGCCTTTTCTAGGGCTGCACCCGCAGCATATGGAGGTTCCCAGGCTAGGGGTCTATTGGAGCTGTAGCCAAAAGCCTACGCCACAGCCACAGCAATGCGGGATCCGAGCTGTGTCTGCAACCCACACCACAGCTCACAGCAACATCGGATCCTTAACCTGCTGAGCGAGGCCAGGGATTGAACCTGCAACATCATGGTTCCTAGTTGGATTTCGTTAACCACTGAGCCATGACGGGAACTCCTATTTGTCATTTTAATATGGAGTGGTCTGGGGGGAATTTTTGAGCAGATCAGTCTGCCATTTTGCTGTGTGAATTTCACAATGTTAACACATCAATTAAAATTAATAAAATAAGGAGTTCCTAATGTGGCTCAGTGGGTTAAAGACCTGATGTTGTCTTTGTGAGGATGCAGGTTCAATCTCTGGGCTGGCTCAGTGGGTTAAGGATTCCACGTTGTTGTGGCATAGTCTCCAGATGCGGCTCAGATACAGCTTTGCCATGGCTCTGGCACAGGCCAGCTGCAGCTCCAGTTGGACCCCCTAGCCTGGGACTCCCATATGCTGTAAAAAGAAAAAAGAAAAACAAATAAAAATAAAATAAGATTAACAAAAATTACAATAGTGGTTTCCCTTACTTCTCCCTGTTTTATCCAGTAATTATCATATGTGGGAGTGGGCATTTAAAGCACAAGATCTGGCATCAACAAACCTGGGCTTGCCTCCCAACTCCATCAGACACAGCCACTTTCAGTTTCAGCATCTATAAAAAGAATATAATCCCTCAACAGGTAGGGAAATTTGAGGGATGTCAGATTACTAAATTGTGACCTCCTGGAATCAATACTCATTGAGCACCAACTATTTTATTTATTTATTTAGGCCATACCCCCGGCATATGAAGTTCCTGGGCCAGGAATCAAATTCGAGCCAGAGCTGGGGCAATGCTGGATCCTTCCTCCACTGTTGCAGGCTGAGGACTGAAGCTGCACTGCCACAGAGACACACCAGATCCTTAACCTTCTGTGCCCCAGGGGAACTCTGGGCAGCTACTACTTTAAAGGCACTTTTCTAAGTGCTAGAGATACAACAGAAATGTGTGTGTGTGTGTGCTTGCCTGCATGTATACACACACGTGGTAACAGACAGTGAAACGAGGAAAAACAAAATATGTGCTATTTTTGATGGTAATAAGTGTTATGCCAAAATGTTAATGCAGATAAAGTAAAGGTTATAGGAATAGACATAGAGGTATGTCTATTATCTTTGCATGCCAATCAACAGACCATGACCCAGCGCGATTCTGAATAAATATTTGATAGGTGAATTAACAGCTCACAAGACACCTATCCTGTGTATGGCAAATAACAGTAGCTTTTGTTTTGTAGAAGGGATATAATTGCTACTGGACTTCCCTCTTTATGCCCACTTGACGGCAGGTTTAGGGGTCCTTGGAGGCTCACAAAGTTGTGCTTGGCTCAGAAGTTATCCTGATGAAAACTGGGGTAGAGCCAACTCCCTTCCTTCTTCTGGAAGAGCCCCTTGTAATGTGGCAACCCTGCTTATGGGATATCATCCCGGTCTACGGGGCTGACACCTTTCTGTCCGGGTTCTTCCTTACTTCTTAGGCGAGGCGGGAAGCTGTTAAGTCCAGGCTGAGGGCCCTGAGGCGGCATTGCTGGGCCTGGTGCAGGCTCAGGTGGGGCCCAGATGTGCGGCCACGTGGGTGGGAGGCTGCGGAGGGAGGACGGCAACTCAGCGCACCGAGTGAGGGAGCCCGGCCGGCAGGGGGCACTGTGACGTCGCGTTGGTTCCAGCCTGGAGGCAAGCTCCTCGCCTGCTCCGTGAGTGACAGAGCTTGGATTTAAACTAGCATCAATTTGATACCCGATGGTCATGGTTTTCCTACTGTCCTTGGCTCATTTTCCTCGCACTCAGGCTGCGGCTTGTCACTCAGAGCGCTCCGAAGGCTCTGGGTTCTGGCACAAGCCTTCCTTGTGACAGATGCAGAAAAACTGACAAGAGGCTCCGTATGGGGTTTGCCAGACCTGCACTCATCCTCCTGGGTCTCAGCTTAAAATGAGAACTTTTAATTAAGAGATGTGTGATTGTGAGCAAGCCCCTGATCTCCAGGGTCTCTGATTCCTCGTGTGTCCCCACAGCCCACGCCAGTCAGAAGCTCCTGTGCTTGAAAGTTTCAGGATGAAGCTGGAACTCAGAGATTTAAGGGCACCAGCTGGAAATATCTGGCCCCTGGGGCCTTTCCTAAACCTCTCCTCTGCCTGAGGTGCCCGATTAAGTGCCCTGGGGCCAGCTAAGAGATGCCCCTTTTATCCACAATTGCTGGCCTGGCTCTTTCTTCCCTTCCCTCCCTCTCCCTTTTCGTGGAGGAAGCTGCCCATCCTCTACCCCTAAGCCACTGGTTCCCAAATGTCAGAGGCCAGAGGACGTTCTGGTCTCAGCTTAGCCACTCCCTGGAGGCAAGTCTCCTTACCAAGAATGGAGGTTCTCCATCTTTCACAGCCCTGTCTGTTTTATAGGCTGCTGTGAGCATCAGGTGGATTACTCGGAGGGTGGAGGACTTGAAGTCTTCTCCTGATGGCTTATCTCTGGCTAGACCTCATCCTTCTCCTGGCTCAAACTGCCAAAGTCACCATCCCTGACTGCCCACTGTCCCTCAGATGCCAAGTGTGCAATGGGGTGGCAGTGCCAGGGGGATGGGAAAGTTTGGGGGTTGGGGGAATTCTGTCCACTGAGGAAGACCCTGAGCTAGAAAAAGAGGGGACAGGATATCTATCCAGGAAATGCTACCTTTCAGCAGAAGAGTGGTGAGAGCAGACATCCTTGTCTTGTTTCTGACCTTAGGAAGAAAGCATCCAGTCTTTTACCTCTGAGTATAATGCTGTTTGTTTCCTATATATCTTATGCCTTTTTATTTATCAATTCCTCCATTACTGCCTTCTTTTGTGTTAAAAATATATTGCCTTGGAGTTCCCGTCGTGGCGCAGTGGTTAACGAATCCGACTAGGAACCATGAGGTTGCGGGTTCGATCCCTGCCCTTGCTCAGTGGGTTAACGATCCGGCGTTGCCGTGAGCTGTGGTGTAGGTTGCAGACGCGGCTCGGATCCTGCGTTGCTGTGGCTGCGGCGCAGGCCAGTGGCCACAGCTCCGATTAGACCCC